>RJWT010007120.1:0-28066 GCA_004365215.1 Cuniculus paca | reverse complement strand
CCCCCACTTTTCTATATCCTACGAAGGTTTAAAACACCTGACTCTTCCCACCAAAAGCAAAAACCAACCAAATAAATAATACACGCAAACCTCTCAGTTCAAATGAAAAAAGATCTTCATGACCAAAATGCACCCCAGGATTTTTAAGAGCACCTCAGAGTCGTCACTTTTCAGGGTTGTTGGTTGTGCCCTTTTTTTGTTCACCTCTTGGCTGAAATTCTGCACATGCTGATGTACAAAAACAATGGGAAAGAGGACTGCGTCAAATGTATGAAAGGGATGGCAGGAATCCAATGGGAAAGACCTGCCCTCTACATTTGGCAGGAGGAGTGCAGGGAGCAGTAGGTTCGCAGCGTGATGAGTCACACTGGAGCCAAGGCTCTGGAAGGAATTAGTGTAAGAGGAGGCTGGAGTGCTCCCTGAGTGTGTGAGTGCCTCGGGCCACGAGCAATGTGTGTGCCATCAGGCGAGTCGAAAGAAGCCCTGAGATCCCAGACCTTCCTTTTTGGAACCAGCAGGGAAAAGTCTCCCTAGTTCCTTTGCCTCTATATTGCATATAAGAACCACAGTTCTTTTGCTTTAGGGGGAAAACATTTTGTAATAAGATAGGCTTTTAGAAAATTTTGTCTCAGCCAAAGAATATATTGTGGGATTTGAAACTATAAAGAAGTAGAGAAGCCAATACTCTGAAGGAAAGACTAGTCTTCTTGAAGGTCAGGTGGGCTACAAAAGGAATGGGCTTCGTGAAGACAGGACAAGAGTAGAGACAGACAGGAGAGAAGAAAGCTATTTGCCTAATTCTGAATCAGTCAACAAAAATAAAGAAGTTTGCCTGGCAGCAAACAGTTGACCTGTGCAACTATTTCAAAGATAACAATATGGAATATATTAACTAGTGTTGATTTCTGACTGTTGGTTTTTTTTTTTTTTTGAAATTCTGTATTATTTCTATCCTTTTTTTCTGTTTTGCTTTCTAAAATAAAAAAGTAACTATACAAATAAATTCAGAATTTTCTACTACTACTAAAAAAAAGTAAAGTAACAGGCAAAGAACAAGACCAAATTTAAATATCAAACTTACCTATTGAACTGTATTGTAAATGTCAAGTGCCAGGTATTAGAAATCGAAAGTTCCCAGTTTTTAATGCCTTGATCAGGGATGGGCCATTTTTTTTTCAATAATTTAAAGTTAATTGTTTCAAATTTAGGATTTCTAAGATGGTAAGAACCCTTTCCATTAGTAGGAGAGACATAAGACGGCAGTAAATTATTACTTACAGGGTCTGGGGGGTGATTTGTGGCACACCCTGCAGCCAAGTACCTGGAAGTTGGGGAGCCCAGGTTTCCCACAGAGACTTTTAATTGGTAGGCTTAAAGCAAGCAGGCAGTTCTAGAAGGTGGTCACCACGACCTATCTGCACAGTCCATGCGGACTGTGTGGGTGAGTGGGCCAGTCTGGTAGGCCCTATCTAGCTGGTTCCTAAAGAAAGGGTTACCAGGAGATTTTATAAGGCAGTGATATCTGGACTGACCACATCGCGGAACAGGGAGGAGGCATACAACTAAAATTGTGTCAAAGGTGACTGAGGCCTGAGAAAGTCCAATTTAGATTCAAAATAGGTGCACATGTGACATAAAATTACAGAAATTCACTACACCAATAAATAGAAATATCTTAATGAGTAAGTAGCATCTATTCTCCTGATCCTGTTTGCATGTTATCATATTCATAGAATTTTAAGGGAGCACAGTAAAGTTTCAATTTTTTAAGCTTGTGATATAGAATAACGTTTTTAAGTAAAGTGCCATGAAATCTGTGAAATTGTCTCCCAGACAATGCAATTGAATTTGTCATTTGGTTCATAACATATTATATGATGGAGAATTTTATTTTATATTAAATAATAGATCAAATGATATATCTCTGGGAAAAAACAAACCCACGGGTCAATGCTAGGTCACCTAAAATGGATAAGGAACTGCTGGAGGAGAGGTTAGTTGCGCAATAGTGTCAGGACACAGCTTCAGAATGTGCCAAAACATTTGCTAATTTCTAGCTGTTATAATAATATAAAGCTGACGGTGATCACTTAGAAGGCCCAGCACACTTGAGATGAGAAGAAGGAGAAGATTCCCCCTTAGGTTGGGGATCTTAGCACGAAGACATGAAATCTTTACAACACAAGTGTGATCAGATGACTTGAACATTTCATCATTCCTCCATTCACTCAAGAGAATAGCCTTGACATTAGATTAATGTACAATCAAAGTGAAATTTCCACAAACTGTAAACATCTCCACCATGTGACAACAATGATGTCAGCAGAGCCAGTGATCTGAGGCCAGCAGTGAGCTGTGAATAGATGTCCTCTAGTGGCACTTGAGGAGAGGGGGCTGGTGTAGCTTTGACTTTTAAACATTGCCAGAGAAGAGTGTTCAGTCTCTGGTGCCCTTTGAAAGGAGTTGGACGCTGTTGGTAGGTGAGAGCTGATTGTCCCCATGCTTCCTTTGCCTTGGCCTGTTGCCTGGTTTGCTTTATAGTTTGTATTACCTCATCATTCTTTCTTTCCTCCAGCGTCTTGTCCCGAAGAACTTTTCCTGAATGTGTGTTTTCTGTGTCTGTCTTCAGAGCTGATCATGCAGAAAGGTAATGAAGATGTTGAGGCTTTGATCTCAAGGAAGTGGAAACAGTGACTTTGCTTGGAGATCACAACCTATTCAGTAACTGTAGTATTTTCCATGAAATGGTGGAAGTACTAAGTATTCCCCCATTTTACAGATTAAGACACTGAACTATATTAAAGATGAAAAAAAGAGCAATTAGATTGGACAGGCGTCAAAATAATACCAGTTTTCACAACCACTGACAATGGCATCTACTTTGTGCCAGATCCTGTCCTAGATCCCAAGGTTTTCATACCAATTCATTCTAATTCTTCCATTTACTTTATATATTAAATGGAATTGTTTCCATTGGCTGCTCAGTCCCAGGTATAGGACTGGACCCCTCCTTAGTCTGTCTCCTTGCAAAACTTATTTTCTAATATATCACATCATGCTGGGTCTGCACTGAAAAAAGAGAGGTCTATCACACGTATAAATAGCAGGTGGTTTCTCAAAGCATGTGTTAATTATTGTTTTGTCCTCACTAGAAACTCCTGAGTTTAACAGAGATTGTTAACGTTTTATTATAGAAGAAACTGGAGAAAACGGAGATCCTCTGACCTGTTTCCCAAGGTTAATCACATTGTAAGGAGCAGAATTCAGGTCTATTGTGTTGAAACACTGCCATTTACATCATCTGTTTTTGAGTGTTAGTTTTGGGATAGATCTAAAGTAGTTAAGGTCAATGATACATTTACCAGAATTTTCACAAATAACCACATTATTTTACTTGCTTTCATTAAGACTGTAGATGGGAGGTACTTCTGTACACTGTGGAGGAAAATACAATTTTAAGTTTCCTGAGTGTCAGAATCCCATATCCTCAGCAACTAATGTAGTGCCTGGAAAATAAAGGGAATCCAATGAATATTTGCTGAATGACTAAAGAATAATTTGACATTTATGGGTCAAGAGAAACCTTATTCCTTTCTTCCCAACTATTTGGAAGGCTAAGGCATGAAGATCACATGTTCAAGGCAAGCCTGGATAACTTAGGGAGAATCTATATCAAAATAAGATTTAAAAATGCTGGGCATATGACTCAGTGCTAACTGAGTTCAAATCTCAGTATCAAAAACAAAATAAAACACAAAACCAACTAAGCACAAAAAACCTTATTAATGGGAACAGACATGTAACAGTGAATAGAAAATATTGGTTTGTAGATAAAATTATAAAGGTGTAAATTCCCAACTTTGTGTGTGGTATCCACTAACAAAAGACAAACGTGCAGACAGGCAGACAGACACACACACACACATTTGTATCTCAAAAAACTTCATTGGAAAATATGGCCTGAGATATGATTCCTAATTTAAATATATACATACTATGAAGTTCATCTGTGCTCTTAAAAATTTGCTAGGTGTATAAATGGTATTATACATGTGTTCTTGGGATACACTGAAAACAGCCTTATGTCCCTAAGGAGCTGTTAATTGTTTCAATCAATAGGTAAACAATGTGTTAATCATGGCTCTAAATACCGGAGGTATAGCAGTGAACAAAATAGAGAAAAATGCTTCTGTGGTAGTCAGCTTTCTGACACTAACACAAATAACCAAGATAATCATTTTATAAAAGTTTGGACTCAGAGTTTGAGAGGCTTCAGCCCATGATCCTGTGTCCCTGTTGCTTTCAGAGGGAATGTGGGGAGGTAGTAGTTCACACAGGGAGGGTGTGACAGAGCAGGGTCATTAATCTCCCAGAATCCCCTTCAAGCACCCCCCCCAATGACCTGATACCTCTGCTAGCGTCCACTCTTAGTTTCCACCATCTCCCTATAGGGCCAAACTGGCAACTAAGCTTTGCACACATGGGCCTTTGGGGGGATGCTAAATATTCAAACCATACCAGCTTCTCTTATACATCATGTATGCAGTGTGAGAAGAATGAATAAGTAAACAATTAAAACTATACCATTTCCAATGAGGATAACATGGAAAGAAAGCAAGGTGTTGGGTGTGCGTGTATGTGTGTGTGCACATGCACACCTATGTGCACTTAAGAGGCCTCAACTGCTCATATATATATATATATAAGAGTTATGAAGGATGCAAGAGAGATGTGGATGTCAGGATATTTTTGAAAATGGACTAATACATGCCTAGTTCTGAGGCCAGAATATGCTTGAACTGTTGCAGAAGAGGAAGAAGCCTGGTGTTAGGAGAGGAAACACTATATATGCAGTGGTTTGAGTTATACCATAGTTTGAGTGTCCTCTAAGGACCCACTGTCCACAGTGCATACGATTGGGAAGTGGTGGGACCTCTGGGGGTGGGGCCTAGTAAGAGGTCCCTGGGTTTTGGAGTCTAATCTCACAAGGTAGTTCTCTAATGAGAATTGTAACAAAAGGAGCAAGCGGGCTGGGGATCTAGCTCAGCAGCCTAAGTGCCTGCCTGGCAAGCGCAACGTCGTGAGTTCAATTCCCGGTGCCACAAAAACAAAAAAAACCAAAAGGATCAAGCCTGGCCCTCCTGTTCTTTCTGCTCCTGATTTGAGGTATAATCACTAGCTATCTCCCTCATCCACCTTACCATCTGCCATTCTCCAGGAGGCCTTCAGCAGAACTGAGCTGATACAAGTACCATGCCCTTATGTTTCCAAAATTATGAGTTAAATAAATCTGCTTGTCTTCATAAGTATCCTGCATCAAGTATTTCATTGGAAAACTGACTAATAAAACACACAAAAGTATAGAGGAAGGGTATAATGTGACTGTAAGTGCTCAGAATTTTCTCAGCATGGGAAACCTTTAATAAGCAGAAAAATGAGTGACAGTAGCTTGCTAAGATGTTGCCAGTAAAGTGGTCCAAAGTGCCCATATTTTGAATACATATTTGAAGAAGGATTTCTAAGAGTTTTTGAGGGACTAGATACAGATGAACAAGAAAGAGATGGGGAAAAAAAGACAGAGCTTCTTGGCTTGAGCAATTGGAAAGATTGCATTGCCATTTACTGAGATGGGAAAGATTTGAGGGGGATGAGGTTTAGACAAGGAAGAATTCAGCACGGAGGCATAAAATGGGCAGCTGGATATGTGAGGCTGGATCTCAGAGGAAATGACCAGGTTTGATGAATCATCAAAAACTTGAGAATGAATGAACTCACCTGGGTTGGTCCTGTTGTTAGATAAGAGGAGTCTAAAGACTGAGCCAATGAAAGACCGAGGATAAACTAAAACTGAGAAAAAGCAGACGGTGAAGTAGGAAAAATAAAAGCAGCAGAATTTTATATCTGAATCCAAGTGATAAAAGTGTTATAAGGAAGACTGATCAGCAGTGCTAAACATTGCTTAAAGTTCATGGAGATGAGAACAGAGGACTCATCAAAAGATTTTTTAGCAGGGAGAGATTAATTTTGACCTTAACAAGAGCTGTTTCATTGGACACATGGAATCAAAATTTCTCATTGGATTGACTTAAATAGAGAGTATGAGGAGAAAAATTGAAGGCAAAAATAGATATGCAATCTTTTATTTTGGTAAGAACAGAGAAATGGGGCAGTGACTGGAAAGGATTTAGGGATAAGAAGGGAATCAGATTGCATATTCTGATGGCATGATATACTAACCTGGTGGGTTCAGGGAAGACAGAGGGAGAATAGACAGGAAACACCAACGTAGGAGCACCTACCAGCATACACACCCGAGCTAGCAGGTCCCTGGCAGAGAAATTGACTATCTTGCTTAAAGGCCCAGTGGAATCCAAGTCCCCAGGGTCGAGACATTATTCATTTACGGTAAAAAGATGAAAGAAAACTTCACTGGTACATCTGAAGGTCCAGGATGATTGACCCTTTAGTCCTAAGGGCCTAATAAATGAATTTAGCAAGTGGAGAATGATAGGAGACATGGTCAGATTACAGTGTCAAATGGTTGAGGGACCCAGAGACAGGTAACAACCCAGCAAGTTGAAGTCTCCTTAAATATAAGAGAACTAAACTTGATAGACCATATGAGGACACCTTATAGCACCACCCATAAGGAACGAGCCCTTACCAGATATGTACCCTGCACCACTTTGTTCTTGTATTTCCCCAGCCTCAAGATTCATGAGAAAAAAAGCTCTACGGCTGATAAATTACCAAGTTTCCAGTATTTTGTTATAGTAGCACAATGGACTAAAGTAAGTCCTATGTCTCAAGAAAGTACAACTAAATAAATAAATTCTTGCTTATAAAGTCATACATTCTAGGTCTCTTGATGAAACACCATCAGAAACCAATCCTAGGAATGCCAAAAGAGTTTACCATTACAAAACAAAACAGAAGAAAAACAAGAAACAAAAGAGACAAATAAATAACAATAACGGAGAGCCCAAAACAGTAACAATATAGGCTTTCAAAACAAAGTGGTAGGAACATACCAAAGGTTGTTATTTTGTAGTTATCTTCAAAAGATTTACTCAGATTACCAGATACAGACATACAAAATTGATCTAATCCTATGAATGTTAACAGTTTTGTTCCAAGAACTAATAGAATCAGTAGTACAATCATCTTAGCTATCTCAAATGTGTATATATATATATATATATATATATATACAAATTTATATCATTTTTCTTTTCCCTCTCTTATTTTCTTCTTTTCCCTGAGTTTTTTTTCTTCTAACACACAGAAAGGATAGATATACATGTGTAAGCTTATACATGCTTAGAACTACTCCTAAAGAGTTTACAAGAACTGATTTTATTATGTATGATGGTATGAACAGTTACTTTAAAGAAAATGAGAAATTATGGTAGCCATTGCTGATTTCTTGTCATCATGGTTTGAAGTCCAATAATCTTTTATTCTTTGATTTGATTGGTTTAAGTCTGTTTTCTATTATTTGATTACAACATGTGAGAAGGTATGAACAGCTATTCTGAAGACAACAAGAGACATTATGGTAGCCATTGTTGATTTCTTATTGTCTGGCTTGAAGGCCTATAATGCTTTCATTCTTTTCTTTTGATTGGCTTTATGCTATTTTGTTTTGTTAGAATTTATTGTGTGTGAAGGTATGAACAACTATTTCGAAGAAAAAAGAGCCACTATGATAGCCATTGTTGATTTCCTGTTGTCTTGTTTTGAAGTCCTGTATTGCTTGCACTGTTTTGTTCTGATCTTTGTTCTGTTTTACTCTGTTTTGTTTTCTTTTATTCTCTTTAAAATAAAAAAAAATTTAAATTTAAAAAAAGAGTTTACCATTACATTCTCACTACAGATTTCTATGTGGATAATGTTTTTCTCTCTCAACAGTCAGAATAGATTTCTGGTCAGGTTACACTGGGATTTAACCCTAGGTATAAGTAATATAAATAAGTGCAAATTCCAAAGAGCACAGCAGAAGCCTCATGGGGGAGAGATTTCTCCTTCATCTTCAGTCGTAGAGGAAGTGCTAACTCTTGGTAGAGAAGGAGGAGCTACCTTTGCAAGCCAGAGCACCCACAGGGAGTTACAGAAACTGTCTTCAAGTAACCCCACCTAGCGTCCATCTTCTACCCCAGCTTCTCAGGTTTTATTCACTAGGAGTGAGTCCTTCATGCAACAGAACTTTTTTTTTTTGGTTGAACTTTCAAAAATCTCTGGAACACTACAATTCCAGCAATTAAGTCTTCAGCTTGTCACGGCACTGTGTCTGCCCGCCTCATAAGGGTGATAGCATCTCACAGCTACCAATTGCTTGTACGTGGCCTTCAGTCTTTCTGCAGTGTGTCACTATAACCTTTCAATAACCAGCCAACCCTTCTTTAATTTTAAGTATTTTATTTCCTGTTCCTTTCATAATTTTTTTTCCACGTGCTTACAACACTACACCTGTCACAGCATTCCCTGCCACTCAAACATTTTTCCAGGTTACCAGGAGTGAAATCCTTGGCAATTAGGCTATAACTTTATTTCAGGAATTGTGCATGGTCATTCATCTGTTAGGATGGGGTCTTCCTACCTTCTAAGCAGGTAGTGAGCTAGCTGGTCATCCACATTCCCATCCTGACACCTGTTTTCTTGGATTACTCCTGGTACCATTTTTGTTAGTCCATAGACTTCCAGAGCAAGACACCAAGACCTTATTAAACATGTGAGAAGGGAAATGGGCACAAGAGCTGGGAGGGTTAGGTGAGCTGTTGGACCATAGATAAAGGAGAGAGAGTAGCAAGGTTGGGGGAAGCATCTTAGGAAGTGTGATCCCAAGGGAAGAGGAGAGGAAAGGAAGGAAGCACAGAAGTATACTAGAATGTTGTGCAGCCTAAGGAAGATTCACCATTATTAGTGAATATGCACGTGAGCCAAAGTCACCTGTCAGTAAAATCCTATAGCTTCCAGGAGAGGACCTATTTCAGAAACACCAAAATTTACAGTCCCTGGTGAGGATCAGCCCATGAGAAGTGTGAAAGTGGCACAGCTCTGGTCAGCATTTCCAGATGGTAACTGTTGGGCCCCTTGATCCATTGACCTCCCTTTATTTAGATCTTTATAGCATATTCCTATGTTGGCCACCATCTGGCTTTCAGTATTTTTTGATGACTAAATTGCTTCTGGTTTTCTCTAGTTCATAATCTAGAACTTTTCAGAAAAATCTTTTTTGTTCATTTGTTTGTTTCTTTGGTTTAATGAGAAGTCCAATCCCTTCTTCCTTAACAGCTTTTAAACTCTTAATATTGTTCTCCCTTTGAAACTTTGAGGCTGTTGCTGCTCTCTGCTTAGATCTGTAGCTTATTACCAGCTGTTTTCTACTTGGTATCTTAACCAAAGCAGAGGAAATCGAGATATCAGTATATTCCCTGTGGGAAAATTGTGCTTGTAAACTTCATGGTAATTTATCTCCTTCCTCTCTCTTTCTATTCCTCTCCTTCCTTTTGATACTGTATTGCTGTGTAGTCCAGGTTGGCCATGAACTCACCATGTAGCCTAGGCTGGCTTCCTATTTGTGATCTTCCTGCCTCAGCCTCTAGCAAGCTGGGGTTACAGGCATGCTGGGCCTTTCCTTTTCTTTGGCATGTTGGCATCTCAGGTTCTAGTGGGTTAGAAGCCCGAGTGCTGATTTACATCTTCCCAGGTCAGTGAAACAGTTGCCAGTTCAATATAACACTTTGTTATTGGCCTCTAAAACAATATTAGTTTCCCAGAAAAATCCCCTAGGGAATGAAAGTAATAGCAAATACAGGGCTCCTCTTAATGCTTTTCTTCTTTTCTAGAACCTTGGTCACTTAAATTTTGGCTGCCTTGGTGGCTCTCTGATGCCATTTATTGTACGTTTGTATTTCCCCAAACTTCTTTGGTTATTCTAGGCAAGAAATTTGGTCTTTTATGGACAACTCAGTCATGGGTGAGTCATGTGCCATTAAATTTTAAAGCATATGAGTTAATTCCTTCTTCCCTTAGAGACCCACTCCACTTCCCTCTTAATGCATAACGTTCAAATTCACCTATACAAAAGCAAACCAGACTACAGATATTCCTCATTTAACCACCTACCTGTTTAATGACTTCAGATTTATGACTGGAGCATGCATAATTCAGAAGCATTTGACAAAGATGAGCACTATCAATCTCATAAATGAAACAACTGTGGAATTTAATGTGCTTAATTTGGAGGTAGAAGTGTAAAACATTGAAAAATTAGTGGAATATTGGAGGGGGAGATAAGTACTGAAGATTTAATAGAGTTGGAAGCACATCAGCACTTAAAAGAGGAGGAGGAAGAAGAGGAAAGAATTGAAGAAGTATCAAAGAAGTTCACTGTGAAGGGATTAGTGGGTGTGTTCTTAACTGTGAATTCAGGTATGTTAGAACTAGAGAGAACTAGAGGCTATGGATCCAAACACTGAACAGCCCATAAAAGTGGAATAGTAAATGGGTGAACTTTTATGATGCTATCATGAAGTTTAAGAAGCAAAAAAGAAAATGACAAAGCAGACCACACTAATGAGCTTTTTCTCAAAAGCTACACCTAGGACCCATACTACTAGTTCTTCAATTTCTAGTTCGTCTTCTTCCTTATCTGGGCCTTCTATGTCTCCTGATTATAATTCCAAAGACAATACTGATGAGAACTAAAATGTTAGGTTGAATGACTCTTTTTGTTCAGTTCTGAACATCTGATTTATAGAACCTCAATTTTTTTTTTTGGCACAATACACCTCGTTTATACCGTATTGTAATTTTTGCTGATTGTATTGTATTGTATAGTACTATATTTTTATGTTCTGTTATACATTATAGTACTGCATGTAAGAGTTATGCAAATGAAAGCAAAGTCACCAAGTTGGAGTTTCCTTTGACCATTGCTTTTTTCTGAACACTGTAATGTATATACCATATACAATTTCTCATTTAGCTGCCAATTGATTTAATGACCTAGTTGCAGGAACGGAACTTGGTCGTTAAAGTAGGAATGTCTGTAAATTCTCTGCAATCTTTTTCTCACCATTGCCCTGTGTCTCTGCTACACTGTGCTCTTTTTATTTGGAGATTGATTATGTTTTGAAATATGAGCATTCAGTTTCTGTATAAAAAGCAAAGCCTCACATCTGACATTTTAAAAGAATTAACAAAGGTGTGTGTGTGTGTGTGTGTGTGTGTGCGCGTGGGTGTGGGTGTGTGGTATGTATTGGGAAGGAAGATGGGGGAGGATCATAGAGTAGATATGTTATTTAGCTGCAGTCTTCCTGGAAAAAATGTAATGGTAAACATTTTAATCAAAATCATGACTTTCATGGCATCAAATTTACCATTTTTCTTATTTTCTTGAATATAACACCATTATTTTCTGCCAGTCTTTTTTGTATACCTCCGAAATAGCTGCCCAAGTTCTGGATTTTATAAATATGCCTCTAAAACCTTTCTTTTTTTCAGAAATTATGGATTTTTATTGTGATTGTATACCTGTTTAAGATCAAAGAAAAATATTACATTATATGTGTTTTGGGGTCACAATGTCAGAAAATTTTAAATAATCAGCTTCTGTTCTATAAGTTGAAAAATCAAGAATTAAAACCATCTAGGATTATGCCCAGTGCCAGTGTGTTGCAGCATAAAAACACAACTCATACAACATGTGAGTGGCGCATGCTTAACATCAGAGACAGTAGAATAGGTAGATTAACTAATTTAGTGCATTTATTATAAAGGTTAAGATTTCTTTTTTTTGTTTTATTTTGTTTGCAGCACCAGGGATCAAACTCACAACCTCACACTTGCCAGGCAGGTGCTTAGGCCGCTGAGCTAAATCCCCAACCCTTGTCTTTTTGAGACAGGGTCTTACTATGCGGTTCAGGCTGGTCTTGAGCTCACTTTGTAGCCTAGGCTGGTCTCGAACTCACGACGATCTGCCTGTCTCAGCCTCCCAAGTGCTAGGATTACAGGCGTGAGCCACTATACCGGGCTAAGGTTAAGATTTCTTATCCTGAAATTTAGAATCATTTGCAATATTACCAGTGTCCGGTTGTATCTGCCCAATAATTTCTACCCTATGTCTTGTAGTACACAGTATTTGAAAACTAGAAACATTATTACTTGGTCAGTTAACTGGATGCAGGTATGAAAAACAATTATTTACACCCTGCGTAGACATTATCTGATTCAGTGAGAAACAATTTGTATCAACCTAAGAGTATTTTAATATTGATTTACAAATAACATTTAATCTTCAACCTGTGACTAAGTCTGAAGTTTATTTTCATTGAAATTTAGGCTGGGGAGGAAGTCTTCATATCACATATTTCTGATTTATTAATAGTCGCAGGAGGATTCTTTGTTTTGGTGTTTGAAAGTGGGAGGCAGATGGGTTTTAGAATTACGTGGTATCTCTCCATTATCTTCTCATCTGTGTTTATGACAAGTAGGATGCATTTAGGAAGCAGATGGATTAGCTTCTACTGAGAAAATATTATGCATTGTAGGACAGCTGTTAATATGTTCACTTGGATAGTCTGAGCTCCCGTCCCAAGAATTCCCTTTCTAGAATGTGCAAAGTGAGCAACTAGGACTGTTTTCCCTGCAGATGTGAGGTCTGTGGGAGGAGCAGTCATCCTGTAACATCCATGCACCTTGCTATACTAATCTAGGTCCTTCTTGATAAAATTTTGTGCATGTGATGAAGCCCCTCATCAGTTGACTTTGATAGAAAAAAATATGCTGTGTAGCCCTGGCCTTTATTTAATTTTTAATTTTTTAATTTGGTTTTTCTTGAGACAGGGTCTTGCTGTGTAGTTCAAGCTATCCTAGAAGTCACTATGTAGCCCAGGCTGACCTTGAACTCTCACTGATCCACCTGCCTCAGCCTGCTGAAAGCTCGAATTACAGGTGTGTGTCAGCATGTCTGTCTTGGCTCTGGCCTTTAAAGTATTCTCAGCCCTTTTCTCAGTAGAGAGCCTCTCTCACCTGCTGATTCTGAGTGCTGATCTCACTCCTGGTTTTCCCTCCATGTCTGAGAGACCATACACCTGCTCAACAAGCCCCCACAATTGCAAAGACAAATAGGCGTTTACCTGTTTATATAAATCATCTCCCACTGCTTCCCTGAATGAACCCTGATGAATGCTTTTTTCCTTCAATGCATATTCAATATTTCATATTTTCATTTAAATCTGAACTTGGGTGAAATTAAAGAGGGAAAAGTGAGTTTAAAAGTAGGATGGAGGGAGAAGAGGTGGGGAAGAATGTTATTTTATCTGCATGTCCAAATGTTTAAGCCCTTTTCATTTTATTTTATTTTTTTTTATTTTAAAGAGAATAGTACAAAACAAAACAAAACAGAATGAAAAAAGCAAAAGAAAACAGAATAGAGTCAAACATAAAATAGCATTTCAAAACAGAACACTGCAAGCTATACAGGTTTTCAAGACATAACAACAGGAGATTAACAGTGGTTACCTTAGTGTCTCTTGCTTTCTTCAAAATGGTTGTTCATACATTTACAGACAATAAACTCAAACAAAACAAAGTAGTATAAAACCAGATAATAGAGAATATCATTACAGGTTTTCAAGTCAGATAACAAGAAATGAGCAATGGCTACTGTAGTTTAAGCACTTTTCAAAAATGTTTTCTTCTCATTCAAATAACTTTGTTGTTGAATAATATTTCATGTCATTGTAAAATTACAAGATATTGAATAAAGGTAAATAATGGACATCAAATTAGATTAGTAATAATGGGGGTAAATGAAACAACATTTTTTCAATGAGAACTATTAGATCTGAATCCACAGGTTTTGGATTGCAAGACAGACATTTTGGTGCCAATAGATTTGTACAAGAGAAGTGAAATGAGTATTGTGCTTTTCTGCAAAGCAGTCTCTTGTAACTTGTTCAATAGCATTGAGAAGAACAGAAATTTTCTCTTAATGCGTATGAGTATACCAAATGGTTGATAAACATAGCACTCTAAAAGTTCAGATTTTTAAAAACATATTTAATTAGCAAATAACTTTAGTATTTCATTGTTTTAAAAAAGTATATGCTGCTGAACTTTTTTAGCCCTTTTCTTTACATAGGGCAATAATTTTAAACTATAGTAAATGTGCATACAATGAAATATTAAGTGTACCAAATTTGGAAGAAAAGATAGATTTTCCAGTGCACAAGAATCATTATAGACTCCATCTGCTTATTAGCTCTCTGACTGGAATAAGGAGTCTGTAGTTGTATTTCTCTGATTATTAACTGTTTTTTCTATGTCCTTTAAAAATAGAATATACATGATATAATTTGATGTGATCATTAAAAGAAGTTAACAGGAAAAGATCCAAAATCATGCCTTTATCTTTAGAAAATGTACAAAATTCCAATCAAATGCTGACAAGATGCTGAGACTTAAAGACTTCATTCATTCATGCTTTTATGTCAAAGAGAAAAGAAAAAAATTATCCCTAAATGTAATTTTAGCAAAATCCAAGTTAATGATGGATTTATGACTTTGCCTACTCCTAATATTATTCTATTTCATTTGAAACTACCTCTGGCTTAGCAAAGTAGCTAGGAAAAATTTCCTGTCATGTAATTGTGTAGTGTTTATTGTTAAGATTTGATGAATATGCATTTAAATAAGGGAAGAAATGGAAAACCCAGTTGATTCAATAGAATAAACATGTAAAAATGTTTTACAACTGTTCCCTAAGAGACCATTAGAGACTGTTAGAAAATATATTTTCCTTTTAAATAAAATCTGTGTAGGGATAATTGATCAAAATACCTATAATAAATTTATTTTTGACTCATCAACCTTAGTTTTGATACACATGCATATGTACACACACACATACAAGCTGTTTGATGGTGTCCTTTGAAATAAGTTTAGAAATAATGTTTTGCCAAAAGCTGATAAACCCTAATTACCAAAGATTGGATTTAGATGGGAATTTAATTGCAGATAAGAAAACCAAGGGTAAAAGGGCTGACCTTACATAACACTTTCTTTAAAGTTTGAAAGGAAGGGGATCTAGAGAAAGGGAGAGTGGGGAGGAGAAGGAGAAATAAAAAAAGATTAAGATGCAATATGTAGATGTACCAGTTCAACTCCTCACAGTGAATGGATTCATTTTCTACTGCAAACACATACTTATAAAAAAGATGATTTACTACCATTGTTAGTATATTATTTTCAAATTCCATAAACCAAAAATATAAAGTGTTAAAATATTAAGTGCAAAGTGATTAAAACTGTATCCATAAAACTACAAAAATAAAATTATGGTTAGAGTGTATGAAATTTGAATAAAGTAAAACATTAGACTACATTTGTCAATTAGAGGTTTAAAAATAAAACTAAATTTCCAAAATGGCCTTCATAAGTTATGCCTTTAAAAGTTAACATTAGTTGTTTATAACAGGGATTGTAATGGTAATACCTGGATTTTGCATGCAATTAATTTTGCAATATAGCAACTACCAATTACTTTAGTGTTCCTTAAAACACAAAAACATTGCATTGTTTGAAAGAGTTTCAGGAACTCTTAGAGAGTGAACTACAGAAATTACAGAGAATTACATGTTTGCAGAATCTCTCAACACTAATACTGCAAGACATGTTTACAGCCTTAAAATATAAATCACTTACAGTTAAATGTACCAGTAAAGTCTTAGAGACAATATCTAATTTTTATTTATAGTGTGTGATAAGTTTAAAACCCATTAGAATTTTTCACAAGAATTCCAATAGTCAGCAGACATACTGATTATTTGTGTTTATTAAACATCCTATAACTACTATCTATATATCAAATATATATTTAAACATTTTTGTTATAACCTCTCAATAATGTGAAAATAGAGTTCTCAAAGGTTAAAAATATGACCTTCTTGTGAAAATAAGTACATTCCAAAGTTTCTTGAACATTAATGAGCAAACAAGGAGAGTAAAACTATAGCTATTCCTCGTCTAACAACCTACTTGTTTAATGACTGCTTAACTGTGGAGGTGTGCTTTCAGGCTTACAACCTGCTGTTTGGATTTACCAGCTATCTTGTTTTTCTTTTCTCTTTTCTTTTCTTTTCTTTTCTTTTCTTTTCTTTTCTTTTCTTTTCTTTTCTTTTCTTTTCTTTCTTTTTTTTTCACAGTTCTGTGCATCTTGTTTCTAGAGCATCAGTTTTTTTGTGTGCAGTAAACCTTGTTTATACAAAACTGTAATCTTTGCTGATTGCACTGTACAGCGCAGTACTGTAATTTTGTTGTTGTACATTAGGGTACTGCATGTAACATTTATGCAAATAAAATCAAAGTCACCAAGTTAGAGCTCCTTTGACTATTTCTTTGTTCTGAATATTGTAATGTGTATGCTATACACAATTCCTCATTTAGCAACCAATTCATTTAGCGACCTAACCTCAAGACCTTAATTTAGTCATTAAATGAAGAATGCCTGTAGCCTATTATAATTTAGGCACATTCACTAAATATGCTGTACAAATAAACACAGTACTTGTAAAAAGACAAATATGTATTATTTCTATAATATCTGATATTGGGGAAAAATAAGCTACCTGACTTTTTTTGGACATATCCAAAAAATAGTTTTGATGCAGAAGGGAGTAATTTGGAACATGGTCTTACGCATCTCTCGAATGACCAATGATGTTAAACATTTTTTCATGTATTTAGTTTCCATTTGTATTTCTTCATCTGAGAAGATTGTATTGATCTCAGATGTCCATTTTTGGATTGGGTCTTTGAATTATGGGTTCTGATTTTTTTCAATTCTTTTTATGTTCTAGATATAAATCCTTTACCTGAAGGACGACTGGTTATAATTTTTTCCCATTCTGTGGGTTGTTTCACTTCGTTGGTGATTTCTTTGTTGTGCAAAAGCTTTTTAATAAGGTGAGATTCCATTTGCTGATTCTTTGTAATATTTCCCTTGAGTTTAGGTTTTGTTCAAGAAGTCTCTCCCTATACCTATGTCTTCGAGATTTCTACCTATTTTCTCTTACAGTAAATTTAGTTTCTGTTTTAATATTTAGATCTTTGGTCCATTTTGACTTTAGTTTAGTGCATGGTGATAGACATGGGTCTAGTTTTAGTTGGCAAGTGGAAAGCCAGTTTATCCAGCACCGTTTATTATAGAGGCTGTCTTTCTTCCAGTCAACATGTTTGGCCCCTTTGTCAAAGATAAGGTGACTGAGTGTGTTTGGGGTTGTGTCTGCATCTTCTATACTGTTCCACTGATCTTCAGGTCTGTTTTTTTGCCAATACCCTGCTGATTTTATCACAGTAGCCTTGTAGTACAGTTTTAGGTCTGGGATTGTAATACCCCCTGACTTGTCCTTTTTGCCCAAAATTTCTTTTACTATTCTAGATCTCTTCTGATTTTAGATAAATTTTAGGAATGTTTTATCTAGATCTGTGAGGTATGCTAATGATATTTTGATTGGAATTGCATTAAATCTGTAAAGAAGTTTTAGGAGTATGACAATTTTTACTATGTTGGTTCTTCCTATCCAAGAGCAAAGGGTATCTTTCCATTTTCTGATACCCTTGCTGATCTCCTTTTTTAAGTTACTATAATTTTCACTGTACAGATATTTTATATCCTTTTTAAATTGATTCCTAAGTATTTCATTTTTTAGATGCTAATGCAAAGGGTGCGCTTTCCCTAATTTCTCTCTGTGAGTTTGTAGCTTGTGTAGAGGAATGCTACACAAGCATTTTTTAGAATGTTGACTTTGTATCCTGCTACACTGCTGAATTTGGATATTAAATCTATGATTTTTTTGGTGGAGCTTTGAGGTTTTCTATGTGGAGTACCATGTCATCTGCAAATAATGATAATTTAACTTCTTCCTTTCCTATCTTTATTCTTTTTAGGTTTTTTCTTTTCTAATTGCTCTGGCTAATGTTTCCAGAACTACATAGAATTAGAGTGCTAATAATGAACATCCTTGTCTTGTTCCTGATTTTAGAGTGAAAGCTTTTAGTTTTTGACCATTTAATATGATGTTACCTGTTGGTTTGTCATACATGGCTTTCATAAGATTGAGGTAAAGATCATCTATTCCAATATTCTGTAGAGTTTTTATCATGAATGGGTTTTAGACCTTGTCAAATGTTTTTTCTGTGTCTATTGAGATGATCATTTGATTTTTGTCTTTGGTGCTGTTAATATGATGTATTACATTTACTGATCTTTGTATGTTGAACCATCCCTGCATTCCTGCATCCTACTTGGTCATGAGGTATAATATTCTTGATGATTTGCTGCATTCTGTTTACCAATATCTTATTAAGAACTTTTGCATCAATGTTCATTGTTGGTCTGTAGTTTCCTTTTTATTTGAGTTCTTCTCTGGTTTGGGAATCAGGGTAATACTTGCTTCAAAGGATGATTTTGGAGATACCGCTTCCCTTTCAATTGCTTTAAAGAACTTCAGCATTAGTGATATTAGTTCTTCTCTAAATTTCTTATAGAATTCAATAGTGAATCTGTCAGGGCCTTGGCTTTTCTTTGTTGGTAAATTTTTAATTACATTTTCAATTTCATTGACTGATATGAGGTCATTTAGAATTTTTATTCTTTTTATTTTTATTCTTTTGTCTTGCTTTAGTTGTGGCAATTCGATTGTGTCTAGGTGTCTGCCCATTTCTTGTGTGTTTTCTGTCTTATTAGAATATAGTTTCTACTAGTAGGTATTGATGATTTCCTGGATTACTGTGGGATCTGTTATGATTTCCCCCTTTTCACTCCTATTTGCTTCAATTTGTGTTTTTTTTTCCTTTTTCTGATGAGGTTGGCTACTGGTTTATTAATTTTATTTATTCTTTCAAAATACCAACTTTTTGATTCATTGATTCTTTTTATTGCTTTCTTAGTGTCTATTGCATTAATTTCTGCTCTTATCTTTATAATTTCCTCCCTTGTATGAACTTTGGGTCTGATTTGGTTTTTTTTTTTTTTTTAGAAATTTGAGGTTCAATGTTAGGTTGTTTATTTGAGTTCATTCTGTTTTCCTGATGTGTGAGTTCATCACTACAAATTTCCCTCATAGGACTGCTTTCATTGCAACCCGTAAGTTTTGGTACATTGCGTAAGCATTATTGTTTGATTGCATATACAGTTTAATTTCACCTTTGGTTTCCTCTATGATCCATTGATTATTCATAAGGGTATCGCCTAATTTCTGTGTGTTAATGTATTTTTGTGTTTTGTCACTGATTGCCAGTTTCACTGTGCTATGGTCAGATAATATGCATTGGATGCTTTCAATTCCTCTACATTTACTTAAACATGTTTTGTCAGCTAATATATGATCTATTTTGGAGAATTTTTATGTGCAGCTGAGAAGAATGTGTATTCTGATATTTTGAGGTGGAACACTCTGTAGACATCTACCAAGTCCATTTGTTCACAGGCTTGGTTTAATTCCAACATTTCTTTGTTGATATTTTGCCTAGTTGATCTAGCTATTTGTGAAAGTAGAGTATTAAGATCCCCTACTAAAACTGTGTTAGTGCTTATTTGGTTTTTCATGTCCATTAATATTTGTTTTATGTAGTTGGGTGAACCTGTGTTTGGTGCATAAATATTTATGATTATTATCTCTATTTCTTAGAGTTTTCCCTTAAGTATACAGTGATCTTCTTTGTCTCTTTTGATCAATTTTGGCTTAAAGTTTGCATTGTCTGCAAATAGAATCACTTTCCCTGCTTTTTTCTGGGTTCTGTGGAGAATTGTTTTCCATTCTTTGATTTTTAGTCTATGAATTTCCTTTCTGTTTTTTTAAGAGTATAAAACCATGGAAAATAAAACCAATCAAAACAAACCAATATAAGTGATACAGGACTTCAAAATATAATGAAATCAACAATAGTTACCATAATGCCTTTTGTTGTCTTCAAAGTAGCTGCAGATACCTTCAGACATAGTAAAAATCAAACAGAACAGAATAGAATAGTGTCCTAGTTACTTTCCTCTTGTCACTAGGACAAAACGCCCAACACCTGAAAGGAAGGAAGGAAAGGTTTATCTAGCTCACAGTTTCTGGAGATTTCAGTCCATAATCAGCTGGCTTCAAGGCAAGGGCGGCATGGCACTGGGGCAACAGTTCAAGGCAGCAGCCAGAGCAAAAGAGGAAAACAAGCCTCTTCTCCCTTGTATTGTACACAGCCCACCCCTCCTTCAGGGTGGGTGTAGCATTTATAAAATCTCCTTGCCCTCCTTTGTGCAGGATGAGGATATTTACAAAGTAGGAACCCTGGCTCCCTGCTGAGTCTCTTAGTTAAACATCTAAACTTCTCAAGTTGACACAATGTATCAACCATAAGAATCCATCCCTTGTCAACTTGGCAACCAGACATATTTCTTTAAATCAGCCTCCAAATACAAAGGTATACTTATTCTTAACATTTTGCAACTTGAACATTATAACACAGCTTAACAATCCTTAAGAACCAGCATTAGTTCTATCAACATTATATTACATTAGAAAGATAATATTTTGTCCGTGAACTCCCAAAGACTCATGCATATCCCTTTTTGCAAAAGGCATTTAGTCCATCTGCAAGAGTTGCCAAAATCCTAACAGTTTCAGCACTGCTGAAAAGTTTAAGTTCCAAGTCTCCTCCAAGATAGAAGGCAAACTCATAGCTGCAAGCTCCTGTATAAATGAAAACAAAGTTAAACACTTCCAACATGCAATGGCACAAGATAGACATTACCATTCCTAAAGTTACAAACAGGGAAATACAAAGCATTGGAACCAAAGCAAGTCTAAAATCCAGCAGGGCAAATGTTAAGTCCTATAACTGCTTGTCCAGCATCTGGAGGAATCTGTGAACTCCAACAGACTTGTGTGGTTCCACCCCTACAGCACTTCTGTTTATTTTAGCTCTCACTGCTTCTCTCTTGGGCTTGTTCTGCTCAGTCTTTTCAGCATTCCTTAGATGATCCATGCTCCTGGATTTTCCAATCTTCTGTGGTCTCCATTGCACCCTTGGCTTCACACTCACAGCTTCACACACTGCCCTCTCAGGGGCACGCTGCCTGGCCTCCCAGGCCTTCTGAAATCAGGGTGGAAGCCTTTTTAACCTCAGAACCCTTGCATTCTGTATGCATCTAAAACCAGCACCACATAGATGAGGAGGAGGTCTACTGCCAGCTGGAGCAGTAGCCAGGGGTTCCTCTTTCTTGGCTGTAGGGTTCAAGTGCCTGGACTGCCAAGACTCTGAACCTGATTCTGAGGAACAGATTCGTTATGCCACTGAAATTCTGGAACCTGGTGTGGCCACTGTTGCTGTTCTGGAACATGCAGTTTTGAGGCTGCAAAGTGTGGGGACCCACTGCCTCTTCTCATGATGCCCACAGGCCATCTTTTTTTATTTTCTTGTTCCTTTTCAGCAATTGAGATCTCAGCTCTATCTTTATAGTCCGCAACTTTCTGGCCAAACTCACAACATTTTAAATCATCCTACTGGGTTCTTTACCCTTGATTCACAACATAAATCTGGCTAAAAGCCCCCAACAATAGCTATGCCATGGCCTCAACATTTGACTGCCTTTAAATTTCTTTTGACAGATTAATCAGTCCACCACCCTTAATCTTAGTCTCAGGCAAAGTCTCTGGACACAAGCAAAATGCACATAAACTTTCTACCAAGCCATAACATACATCAACTGGAACCCACCAACCAATGCAGTCCTTCTTCCCATCAGAAACCTCCTGAGCCTGGTACTTACTGGCAGGTTTTCTATCAGCCTTCTGGACTCCTGAACTCTGGGAAGAGTCTCCCATGCAGAACAGCCTAAGCTGTTCCAGCTCTATACATTCAGGTGACATCTCCAAACCTTTCCAAACTCTTCCCACAAGCCTTTTCCAGAGGCTCTTGAACCACATGGTCAGGTACAGTCACAGCAATGACCCTACTCCACTGGTACCAAATTCTGTCTTGGTTATTTTTCTCTCATTGCTAGGACAAAACACTCAACACCCAAAATGAAAGAAGGAAAGGTTTATTTAGCTCACAGTTTCAGTCCATAATTAGCTGGCTCCAAGGCAGGGTGGCATGGCACTGGGGCAAAACTTCAAGGCAGTGGCCAGAGCAAAAAGGGGAAAACAAGCCTCTCCTCCCTTATATTGTACACAGGTCACCCCCCACCCCACTTCAGGGTGAGTGTAGCACTCAAAAAATCTCCTTGCCCTCCTTTGCACAGGATGAGGATATTTATAAAGTAAGAACCCTGGTTCCCTGTTGAGTCTCAGTTAAGTTTCTAAGCTTCTCAAGTTGACATAATGTATCAATCATAACAAATAGAAACAATAAAAACAAATCAATGAATGCAATTAAGGACTTCAAAAATGAAACAGTAGTAAATCCAAAATGGCTACCATAATATATCTTGCTATCTTTGAAGTAGTTGCTCATGCCATTGGATATAACATAATCAAACAAAACAAAAGAGAATAAAACCCAACCCAACAAAACAATGAAAACAATATGGGACTTCAAAACAAGATAATAGGGAATCAACAATATCTACCGCCCTTAGAAGGAGATGCCCCCTAAATGCCACACTGCATACCGCTATCCTCTGAACAGATGATCAGACCACTCGTCCTAGACCTACAAGATCAGTGAAACCCCAGAGCACCACAGGCATCCAATTGCATTTCACCTTGATAGCTATCATCACAGCCTGTGCTTCTCTGGATCAGCTGGTTGCTTACTGGGAGCATGGGGGATGGGTTGGTACTTCTTGTTTGCCAGCCCATGCACTGAAAGGGGCTGGAATCTGGCTATCCCCACTCCAGTGGTGGCCCGTGCATGGTGCTGGTTCCCAGGAAGATTTTGCTTCCTGGTGGGGCCTTGTTCTTTTCCTGCACCATCTGCGAATGGTGCTAACTCACGGGGAAAGGCTTGGGTCTGGCTGTCCCCACTCTGGCAGTGGCTTGCACTGGTACTGGTTCCCATTCAGGGCTTGCTTCCTGGTGGGGCCTTGTTCTCTCCCCCTGCAGTCTGCAATTGACACTGACTCATGGGGAAAGGCTTCAGTCTGGTCTATGAATTTCTTTTTGAGTTAAATGTGTTTCCTCAATGCAGGATATTGTTGGATCTTGCTTCTTGATCCATTCTGCCAGTCTGTTTCTTTTGCTTGGTGAATTGCGACTACTTATGTCCTTGATTGTAACTGACATGTATTGATTGACTTTTCTTTTTCAAGTTATTTTCCTATTGTTTTTTCCCTGTCTTTCTCCTCTGTTTAATTGCTTGTCCTGCCTGGCAGTTTCTTTCTATTGTTTTTCATGTGTTTGTGTTTTTTTGTTATCTCTTTCTAATTTGTCCATAAAAGCACTCTGTAGAGCTGGTTTGGTGGCCATAAATTTCTTCAGTTGTTCTTTGTCATGGAAGCATCTTATCTCTTCATGAATTTTGAAAGAGAGTATTGCAGGGTACATCAATCAGAGTTGAAGATTTTTATCGTTTAGGGCCTCTAATACTTTCCTCCAAGCTCTCCTTGATTTCAGGATTTGTGTTGAGAAGTCTTCTGTGATTCTGATTGGCTTTCTTTTTAGGTGCTATTTTTCTTCTCTCACTGCTTTTATTTATTTATTTATTTACTTATTTATTTTTTTGTGTGTGTGGTGGTAATGGGAATTGAACTCAGGACCTCATGCTTGCCAGACATGTGCTGTCCCACTGAGCTAAATGCCAAGCCCTTCTAGCTGCTTTTAGTATTTCATACTTGTGCTGAATTTCTGGAATCTTGATTATGATAAGCCTTGGTGTAGATTTGTTTTGGTCATGGCTATTTGGAGTTCTATATGCTTCATTTATTTGTATGTCAAATTCTTTATCCATGTTTGAGAAGTTTCCTGCCATTATTTCTGTGAAGAGGCTTTTAATAGCTTTTATGCCATCTTCAGCTTTCTCATTGGTTCCAGTCAGTTTTACGGTGTTTTTCTTTGCTTTATCCTGCAGCTGCTGGATTGATTTTTCATGGTCTCTTTCAAGTTTTAAGATATCTTTCTTTTCCTGGTTGCTAGTTGTGTACCTGTCTTCTAGATCTGGTATTCCATTCTTGCCCTCATTAAATCTGTTGGGTATACTTTTGATGGAGTTTCTAATCTCCTGCATTTCTGTTTGGATCTGTTTCATTGATTCCATTTTTTGTCTATGTTTGGCATTCATAGTTTCCATCATTTTCCTGAGCTCCTGTATTTGTTTTTCTGTGTCTGCTTTAATGTCTTTTATTTTGATAGTTCATTTCTTTTTGCACATTAGAGATTATTTTTTCTATGGTCTCTTCCATTTGTTTTTTCACTTCTGCTGCTACCATTTCAGAGTTCCATTTTTTGGCTTCTTATTTCCTCTATCTCTTTGTGTTCTGGACTTGTCCTGGGTAGGTTTGGTGTTTGTGATTACATTTTGTCTCTTTGTCTTGCCATTTTCTATTTTCTATTTTATTTTGTTTTCTGTGGTGATGCTTGTAGATTTCTTACGTTAGAAATCAGCCTTATCACTGGAGTCAAGGCTTCCTAGGAGGTTGTCGTTCCTCCAGGGGTCTTCTAGATGTATGTGGTTCTTAGTCTTTATATTTACCCCTAGAACCTAACTTTCCAATATATTAAGTCTGAGGAGTTGTTATCTATTTGATTCAGGGCCCATTCCTTTGGTACTGACCCCTTACACTTGCAGTGTTGTAACTTCTCTTGCCGGCAGTGCTGTCCCAGGTTGATGGAGAAGACGAGGCACTGAATTCTCTTCCAGTTGCTCTGTCCCAGGACAATGGAGGAAGGGAGAAGTGTGAATTTAGACTTCTGTCACCAGCCAAGTCATCAGAGGCCATGGAGAGAGAAAGGAGTGCAGACTCTCACTCCTCTTGCTGGCACCACCATCCTGGGGCAATTGAGAGCACATATTTTTAAGAAAAACATATCATTTTCATTGAACTATTTTGATAATATGATGTCTAACATAGATATTCCTCCTTTAGTGACCTACCTGTTTGGATTTATGACCAAGGCACACTGCTTAGTCTTATAATCAGCCACATGGACTTATGACCCATACATTTTTGTGCAGTTCTGCATATCTTATTTGTAGAACCACAAATCTTTTTTTTTGCACAATACACCTTGTTCATAACACACTGTAATATTTGCTGATTGTACTGTACAGTATGGTACTATAGTTTTACATTCTGTTATACATTACAGTACTATTTATAAGAATTATGAAAATAAAGGTAAAGTCACTGAGTTAGAGTTTCCTTTGACCATTTCTTTGTTCTGAATATTGTAATGTATGTACTATATACAATTCCTCACTTAGTAGCCAATTCATTCAATAACCTAGTCATAGGAATAGAGCTCAGTCATTAAACTAGAAGTGTCTATATTTCAAAGAAAGTTTAGAAGAGACAGAAGTATTTATAGTAAAGGGGTAAAAGCAAGGTGCATATAAGAGAGTTATGAAATTACCCCCAAATGTGAACAATATCTCATAGGCCAAAAAGAAAGGAACGGGAACTCTGAAGATTATTGTTAATTAAGAAAATGGCATGTGTTGTTTTGCCCAGTCACAGAGATTTAATAAAATAAATTACATAGCTTCCCAATAACGTGCTTTATAATTGTTTAGTTTGGTTTGAAATAATGCTTATTTGATCTTGTATTCTAAGGATAGATGGGCAGTGGGATGGGGGGGTGTTCCATCAGGTTATATCTGTACTCTTAGGCATGTATCTGAATTTGACTGTTTTAAAGTTCCCCCAAATCTACTAAGTGCCCATTCAGACAAGAATTTCTTTTCCTTTCCTTTCCTGTTTTCTCTTTTCTTCTCCTCTCCTCTCCCATGCTCCTGTCCTCTCTTCTCCTCTCCTCTCCTCTCCTCTCCTCTCCTCTCTCTGTCTCTCTCCCTCTCTCTTCTTTTTGTCTCTCTTCTCTCTGTCTCTTTTGGTCACCTTTGAGGTTAGGCTACTGTAATCCACAGAGGATAACTATTGGGTTTTCTTGTACATTTCCATTTCACATCTAATTTATAACACCTTTTTCTTAATGGTGGGCTTAATTATAGCTCTGATTAAATTATACGTATTTTCAAATATGACAAGATTGGCTCATATATGGGCTTGGCTACACAGTTATATTCCAATTTTAAGATTTACAATGAACCATGAAGATAACCATATTGCCATTAAAATAAAAGAGATTTAGTAAAGCTTTTTTTTCTGACATGTGGGAAGCAATGAACAAAATATCATTTAAAGAATGCTCATTTCAGACTGAAAAAGACTGTCTAATAAATGAAGCTCAGAAATAGGATAATGGTAAGAGGTTGCTTCATGTAATCATTAAAAATATTCCAAACAAAATACACAAATAGATTTTCTTCATCGGTCCCTTCAATACTATGAAGTTAAATATTCCTCTTCATCTGAGATCAGCTTTTATGAAGTTGTTCATGTTTGCAATAGAGAATTTGTGACTCAGTTCTCTGATAGTCTTTCTTTCTTTTTCTTTTTCTTTTTTTTGAGGAGATAAGAAGGCAGTGTTTGATCTTTATGCCAGTAGACTGCTGCAGGATAATTCCACAAGGCAACAGTGTTGAATTTACAGAGCGCTTAGTTTATATAGAATTTAGAAGTGGGAGGTGCAAAGCAAGTTACAAAACATTACATAATTGGTTATATGCATTGAGTCATATATTACAGGCAGGTTAGTCTTGAACAGATTTGTTGAAAGAAAGGAATTGTTTGTCATAATATAGAACCACTCTGGGAACAAGGGGAAGGGGCCCTTACAGAGTGAGCATAGTTAAAGGCATTACCATAATATAGAAACATTCTAGGGAGGGAACCCTTACAGAGTTAAATATAGAAATGTTCAGGGGTGGGGACCCTTACAGAGTGAACATAGTTAAAGGTGTTCTTAAATTATCCCAGGACACCTTAAGGTATAGATAATTACTATAAATCAGTGCTCATCAGAGATATGCAGTTGGGTTTTGGACACTGTCAAGATCAATTGAATTCAGCAGAAGCAGCAGAACAGAAACTTGGTCAGAGACCTCTAAGTTTGCTATTTTATAAATGTGTCCTTACATTATAATTTTATCCCAACATTCCCCTATTTCTATTATAGAGGAGAATCTTCTCCTTCAGTTTTCCCAGTTTCTTCAGTAGCAAGAAGCTGATAAGAGGGAGTAGCTTGTAAAAGTTGATGGTATACATCTTAACAACTGGGGGATTTATACCTTGAACTTGAATTTGAAATTTCCAATGTCCTGAATTTTTATACATTCCTAGAATGCTAATACATATTATCTATAAGGGAAATATTTTTACTGCAGGTGTAGACAGTTGAAAGTAAGCAGCCCAAGATTAATATTTATAAAATAAAGAACAAGGGCAACCTTTTTAGTAATCTCCCAAATGTGCTGTAGTTGTACCATGGAGAATAATAGTTAATACTAAGATTAACAGAAGATAAGGAACTAAGAAACAAGCAGGATAACAATACATTGAATTTATAACTCAACAAAACAAAGCAAGGTGCCAAAAAATATAGTTATGCCAATACAAAAGAGAAAGAAGGTGGCTTTTGGGGAGCCTTTTAGTCCTCTGGGGATATAACCCAGAGTCTTGTAGCAAACACTAAAATAAATGAGGAAAAAGAAAACAAAACTCAACCAGGATAGCAGAACATACCAACAATCATGACAGATAGTCCTGTGTATGTTGTCCAGTCAGTCTTCAACTGTGCATTGATCTGCTAACTTCCAGAGTGACAGATGCAAGACTTTGAGTGCATTGTCACCTCAGGGTAGTAGTGGAGCTGACTTGTCAGAACAGGCCTCCCAGCAGTTGTCAGGATGAGCTCACTTGATCCTGGAGTGATGGATCCAGAACTGGATTTTTGCTATTTTTATTATAAGGTCTTTTCAGGCTTTTAGTAAGCAATTCCTCTGGTCAGCCAGAGTAAGT
>RJWT010007119.1:0-28073 GCA_004365215.1 Cuniculus paca | reverse complement strand
TAACAGGCTGAATAAAGAGACCTGTGCTGATAAAGAGATCCTGGGCTGTGATTTGACAGTCTGTGTCGGGGTGAGGAGGGCCTGTGGATTTTACAAACCTAAAACTCAAGAGGATTGTATATTTTAGTACTTTTATGAAACTGTTCCATGAGTCTTATTTGCATTTTAAAGATGATAACCATTGCTTAGAAATAACTAATATAAAAATGAATTTTTAATGGGGGGTGTGTCTGTATTCTGTCACTGTATTTTAGCATTCACTTTGATCTTGCTGTGAAGTTGCTTTGCCAACGTGATCTTGATGTGTTACTATGAGAGGAGCTGAAGGAAAAACTTCGGTCATTCAATAACAGATGCGCTGAATGCATGGGATACATGCTGGTAGGCCCTGAACTTGGTGGTTGTGGTTTCTTGGTGGCAGAGTTGGCTTCCGGCATTGAAGGGCTCACTCAGGGACACTTCCCATAGCTGTCAGAAGTCATCCTGAGGTGTATTAAAGAAACTCAAATGTCTCTTGAGAAGCATATAATGAGTAGGTTAAGTGGGACTCACAAACAGCTCATAGACTGAAAACTTACCAGCAGTCAGCCAGGTTAAGTGGCAGAGTTCTGAATGCTGGGCCTGCGTGGCCCAGGCTTGTCATCTGTTGAGAGAATGGCACACCACTGCCATGGGATCCTTTCCATTGAATTTTGACTTATTCAAAACTAAATCCATGCTCTTCCCTCTCTTCAGGCATCCACTGCCTCCACTTTTCCCTTCCAGACCCAGAAATGCTGTTTACTCTTCTTGGGCTGCCAGTGTAAATCCCCATGCTAAGGTGTTCATTTGATTTGGCAGAAAGTATGTTATTCATATTGGACTTGTGTGCTTGTTTTCTGTTGAGCTTTTGACATGTGGTCTTTGGCAAGCCTTGGTTACTCCACACAGAACTGCTACAAACTGCCTGGATGTGATAGAATTGGAGGCCCCGCCCAACCCTGGAGCTGTAAAGCTCTCTGTCCACCCTTTGTACATCTAAGGGTGATCTTACTTTCTGAATGGCCCTCTAAAAATAGGTGGGGAGGGTGTAAGCCAAGTTAGGGGAAGTTTTGAAATTTTCCAAGAACTTTGTACCTGATGCTGAGAATGTAGAGATGCACACTCTAGATAGCATTTTTTACACAGTGAAAGCCCAGTTCTGGAATAAAAATGTGTGAATTAGGTTGAAAAGTAAAATTTTCTATATTTGGCCATTTTCAGTCTACAAAAATGGAAATTTCTTATACTTCACTCTAGTAGCATTGAAAAAATGGAGTGAGCCTTGTTCAATATGACTGTTTTCTTTATCATTAATTTATTTATTCAACACCTGTTGAATATGTTTTTTTGTGCTCAGCATTTGGGTTGATATTGGGGTTATGAAGAGAAATCAAGCCTGTGTCCTGCCCTCTAGAGAGGAAGACCAGTACTCAGCTGACTGCAGTGTAAATACCAGGCATCAAGGACGGCGTCTCAGAGAAGGCTGAGGGCACATAGGGTGATCAACTGTCCTAGTTTGCGTAGCACATCCTAATTTTAACACTTAACATTCCTACTCGTGGGAAAAATGGGACCAGTTCAAACTAGGGCATGGGTACAGTTGTGGCTCTGTGGAAAAGTAACAGCTGTGTGGTTCAAGTAGTTTGACACTGGAATTAAAACCCACTCCTCCACCCTGGAAGAGAGAAGAAACATATTGCCAAGATCAAAGCTCTGTGAAGTCTCTAGAGTGGGAAAAGCTCTTTAATTTGTTGAACCAGAATTTCTCTAACTTACTTGATCCTGGAACTCTTTTTGTGCTTAACATCTTGAGAACATCTTTAGAATCTCACCTCTTTATCCTTTTGTGAAAAATTACCTCCTTCTCTATCCTAAAGTGCATATCATTATATTATTAGTCATATTCATAATTTGGGCAACAATTACTATTAAAATAGCCCTACACAAGAACATCTGCTAAGGCCGGGCGTGGTGGCTCATGCTTGTAATCCCAGCACTCGGGAGGCTGAGACAGGAGGATTGTTGCGGGTTCAAGACCAGCCTGGGCTACAAAGTGAGCTCAAGGCCAGCCTGAACGGCATAGCAAGACCCTGTCTCAAAAAGACAAGGGCCAGCGATTTAACTCAGTGGTTTAAGCGCCTGCCTGGCAAGCACAAGGTCATGAGTTTGATCCCTGGTGCCGCCAAAAAAAAAAAAAGAACATCTGCTAAGAATGCAATTTTGAGATTAAAATATGCTATGGAGGGTCGTGAGTTATGGTGAGGGTCTTTCTTGGCTGACACATATAGAGTGAGGCTGGCCAAGCTCCTCTTTTTGAAAGTACTTCTTTTTTTTTTGCTTTGGAGGCTGAACCAAGTTGTTATGGAAACGGAAATGGTCTCCCCTGTCTGAGAACAGTTCCTAGCTAATAATTAGAGAGCATGGCTGAGCAAACTTTAGCGGAAATGATTAATCTTTGCAAAGCACAGGTAAGCCTAAAAGACTGAACAGGTGTTGTCTGGCCTTTGCACTTCCAGCCCCAGAAGATTTTCATTTGGAAAGAATCCAAGAAGCTCAGGCGTTGAGTCTTTCCTTATTTAATAAAAAATAAAATTATCCTTCTATGCTATGGCAGTTGGCTAATGTAAAATTTTAAAGCTGTGTCTGAAGCCTGTGGTGCCTCAGAGTATGGTTTGTAAACTCATGAGCTTGTTACGATGGAGATTCTTGGGCCTCTCTCCAGATCCACAGAATCAGAATATCTGGGCAGGAGTTTCATTGTGTGTGTTTTTTTCTCTCGTTTGCTTTCTTTTCTTTCTTCACTATCACCTATTTGCTTTTGTCACTTCTTTCACCTTGCACCTGTTGGGCAAGCACTCTACCGCTGAGCTACAACTCCAGTCCCCAGGCTTTGGTTCTTTAAAGACTTGTCTGGATGAGATTGGATCTAGTCCTTGTTCTTTATTAGGGCCAGGGTTTTCTATAAAGGGCCAGATTAATGCACAGTTTGGGCCTTGCATCTCTATCCTTGTAGAATGAAAGCAACTCAAGACAGCATTTAAAAGATGGACATGTCTGTGTCCCAGTATACCTTTACTTCCAAAAACAGATAGCAGAGGAATTTGCTGACCCCTGCTAAGTGCTGCTCAGTTCATGGGACTTCTGCTTCAAAGATATTTGTACTACAAGTCAACCAGCCAGCCAGAAGATCTCTTCAGTCCTACCAGAAAGCAGGAAAAAAGGGAAGAAGCTTCTGGAGTGGAGAGTCTTTCTGAAAGACTTGATAGCAAAACATTCTGGTAACCACAGTTGCTGAGATGAGTTTTAAAGTAGGATGGATCCCTTTGCCATTTTCCTTTGTTGTAGACAAGATGATTTCCTGGTTTGGAGGCTGTACCAACAGTGAATTGATGAACTTTAATTTTTTTGTCTAAGAAAAACTTCAGGTTTTTCTTGAAGGGAAAGGCAGTTTATTAGAGGTTAGGGTACATTGTTTTCCAGTGACTGAGTCTCTTCTTTATCTCTGCCCTACTCACTGTTTTGGGTTCCTTTTCTTGAGTTCTTGCCATGTATCTTGAACATTTCCTTGGGAGACAGGCAGATTTACTCGGTCCTCATTGTTGGGTTTGTGTCTATGCTTTAACTTTATATGGCATTAAAGTTTTCTTTGGGAATCCATGTAAGTTCTATGAACTTGAACTTGTCTTGCCTTTTGCAAGTACCACCATAACACAGACTGTGTTATATTCCTCGAACTAATTTGTCATTGCTTTAAAAATGCTTTTGTTGTGGATGGGGCCCTGTTATGTAAGTGTGCATGGTAAGTACTCGAGAGTGGACTCTTATGTGTCTTGTGTTACTACCAAGTATTGGTTCATTTATCCTGACTGTCTACATTCAGGCAGATTATGAGCTTCTCGGCTTCCTTTGTTCCAATATTCTGTATTTCCAAATGGTTTGCTTAGTTTCAAATTTCCTTTTTATGCATTTAAGGGATACATAGTTCCCTGGACCACAGCCACGCATGCCCTGAGTAATGCTACCTTCAGCATGCATTTCTGTTTATGTTCTTCAAGCTTTTCTTTTTGTGTCACAGAAATTCCTTGCTATTATCTTATTTTCTGATTTCTTGGGAAGGGATAATCATTGTGGCCAATTTGTGCATTTTTGTAATATTTTAATTCAGTTGTGGTACTACTGTAGCATATGCTAGAAGCATTATGGCACACACACCTGAATTTTTCTTTGATTCAGACTTAAAATCTGTTTCTCACATGGTTTGAATGTGTATATATTGTGGCAGTATTAGCTTGTATAGCTTTTGCAATGTCATTGTCATCTCACTGTTGTCAAATATAGGTACATTTTCTTATGACATTTTATAGTCACTTTCCAAACTGCTTTATGTCCATTCATTACAAGGTGATGTAAACCCTACCCTTATTGATTGTTGTGTTTTTTTTTTTAAACCTTGGCCTTTGTTTGGTTTTAAATATGAAAATTTATGCTTTGATCCTCTCCCTCCCCAATTGTTTCTTTCCAATATGTTTTTACTTTTTATTCAAAAGACATTTGTTTAGTGTTCTCTATGGGCAACACATATCTCTTCATTCATTTCCATGAACTTTTGCTTAGAGGTTCTGAGAGGTTTTGCTGTTTCCTTTGGTTTGGGGAGAGTGCTCTGGAAGTGTTCGTGGTGGCTATTTCAGGCAGCCTGGTGAGGGAATGGGATCGGGGTAATAAGAGCCTGGGTTTCCAGATAGCCTCCAGCCACCAGATGGGTGGCCCAAAGCCTCAAGCCCTTCTTTTGTACCTGGAGGATGGCAGTGTCTTGCTGGGAAGAGGTCATATCACCTGCACACACCCGCCAAAGAGTAAGTCTCCTGCCCATGGAGCTGTTAGCATTGATACTCAGGAGCAGGTGGGTCATCCTTTATCACTGCTCCACAGTGTGAGCCTCTTCCTAAATACTCCACCTCTTCCATCTACTGAAGCATAAATACCGTCTATCTGATTTTTGCCATCTCTCATAAGCCTCATCTACTTTTGACCTAAAATGCTGTGATTTGTTACAACTTCAGCCTGCAAATTCAGATTCTTAATCTGTGGTTTGTTATTTTGCATCTTGGACCAACATTATTTCACGGAAAGAGTCTGGCAGTTTTTCTTTAGTTTGCTCAATTTTATCCAAATAAAAGAAACAGTAGGTGTGATAGTCACATTCTATGACCAGGTTGCTACCTGTAGTCCTGTTGAATTATGAACTAAGCTTTGGAGAGTTTTGACTTGGGAGAATTTTTCTGGGCTTACCTTTGATCCATCGGACTTGAGTTTGAGCAAATATCTTCACTTTCTGTAGTGAAAACCCATCATATATGATGGTGATGCTATTATAAAAGTTGATAGAGACACATGCTGTGTGATTAATGTGGAACGTTCTACTTCAGGCTCTTGCAATTGCTGCTGAGACTTTTTTTTTTAAATTTCATTGGTTTGGAAGTGGTTGGATTCTGACTTTTTTGTCCCCTATCTTTATCTTTAACCTCAAGAGAGGTTGCAGCTTTTGTAGCTGGTAAGCAGTGTACACTGTCAAATTCCAGCTCTGTGAAAAATTGGTGGAAAATTGTGTAGGGAGAATTTCCTTTTTTAAAAAAGATTACCTCATTTAAAAATATTACCTTATTTCCACTGATCTGTCATCTGTTTCCATGGAAATAGAATTAGGAGACGGTTTCTGACGATCATCTTCAAGGCTGGCTCCTGATTCCCACTCCAGTTTCCATAGAGATGTAAGTAATGCTAGGGGAAGGCAAGGTAAAAAGGAGGCCATAAGGTAGTAAGCCAACAGCTGAGTCCAGTCTGCTCTCCGGAAGTTACCATGTGGACAGCTTGGTTGTGAACCCTTGGTGATGCTAACATTTACTGGGGGCTCAGGGGTAAATATGTATGGTAGAAAGCAGGCCTTGCCTTAAGATGAGAAGCTCTGCTGGTTTCCACATTGTATCTAAAGCAGCCTCCTGCATTCCTAGCCCTGCCATTTTTTTTTAGACAATCAGGTATTGATTGCCTGGTAAGTTTGGTAGCTCTGGTCTCCCAAGGTGGGCAGGAAGAGAGAAATTGGTTTTTGTCTGTCAATAGGTTAGCCTCTCTGAGGCTACACACTGGCAGAAGTTTTCAGATTTTTTATCTGCTTTAGTAAGTAGACATGTGAACAAAAAGGCCATTGAATGGCATTGTCACCAACTGAACTATGCTTTGCTACTTCTGAGGCTATCTTGGTTGTTGTCCAGAAATTTTGAAGTTGGCTTTATGCTTTTAAATTCATTCAATCTGCATCTTTTAATAGAGCAGTTGGTCTGAAGCTAATTGATACCATTAACAGAAATAATCTGTCAAAATAAAAAAAAATAAAACAATGTCCTTTGAAGAAAACAGCTTTAAAATAAATAGAATAAAATGCAGTATTTGAGTAAGATTTTCTTTCTTTCGATCTAGGTCTTTTGGTTCTGGGCTACAGAAGGGCAGCATCTGAGACCCTCACTGTTGAGGATGCTTGGTGAATCTCCTGCTAGCCTTTGTTTGAAAGGCATTTTAGGCAAAGGCCTTGAAGCTATATTTGCATGGCAAGTACCTTTGATTTGAGATGGTGGCTAATGGAACCCAGCACTGCCTTTGCCTTTCCATTGGCCTTTTTGGAAGAGGAGGGAGTGTAGTGCTTTGAGCGCTACCTTGTGAGGCTACCGGTAGCTTATCCTGAGAAGATCCTTTTACCCTCTTCAGAAGCCTGGTACCTTTTTGATTTTGAAAAATTCAAAGGAAAAAAATCAAAAGAAAAAAAAGAAAGGGAATTAGAGCCATACAGCCATTCAGGGTTAACCTGTTTGAGCAAAAGAATCAGTCATTTGTATCATTTGTTCTGTAATTGCCTGTGAATTACTGACATGAAGATCTGGAAGATCAAGGTCTTCATGCAGCCTTGCTCACTTCTCGCTTCCCACCGAAATCCCTGTTGCTGCTCTTGGGTAGCTGTGCCATGTGTTTCTCCTCTGACCCAGGCTAATTCTTGAGTCTCCAGGGTGTTTGCCTGTGATATTTGGAAGTAGCTGTGTACACCTTCTCCCCTTTGCCTGATGATGGAGGAAACTCACCTGATGGAATTTTTGCTGTCATCCTTTGTTGGGGACTCTGTCCTCCCAAAATTTATATATTGATGCCTGATCTCCAGCGTGATGATACTTGGAGGTGAGCCTTTGGAAAGTAATTAGGTCATGCAGGTAGAGACTTCAAGGTGGGATTAGTACTCATATGCGAGGAGAGATCTGCGATGACACAGCGAGAAGGTGACCATCTCTAATTCAGGAGATAAGCCCTTCCTAAGGACAAAATCGGTGGTACCTTGATCTTGGATTTCTGGTCTCCAAAATAGTGAGAGACAAATATCTATTGTTTAAGCCACTCAGTCTGATATTATGGTATAGCAGCAGGAACTAAGATATTCCCCAGTGCTCTTCAAATGGGTCTGTGGGTTGAACCTCTTTTTGGCCAAGCTGCCTGTATCGGTGCCTTGGAATTTCTTGTCTTAACTAATGTCCTTTTTTGGAAAAAGAAAATCTCTCAGAAATGTGGGTAACAATGACCTTGACTTTATATCGTGACTAAATTTCTGAGACCCTTGCCCAATAGTGCCAGGTGGTGAGTGGAGTGCCTGAAGCTCTCAGGTCACCAGGTGGGGACCATGCACAGGCCCATCTGTTGTGCAGTTGCTTTGTGCCAGGTGTGACACCAAGTGCATGGTCTCAGTCCTTATGATGGTCCAAGGAGACAGATATAGAGTGGGCATACAACAGAGACCTGCTGACCAAGCAAATGAGCATTTCCATCTGCATTTCACAGATAGGAAACTGAGGCTTGTGCCTCATGTCAGCTCAGCTCTGTGAACCCCAAAGCTGGAATCACTGAGATACATGAACTCACTGCTGAAGACAAGGTCATATCCTGGCTTCCCTTGGCTGCAGAGCTGGGATTAGGATTGAGGCCTCTGGACTGCCAGCTGCTACTCCCAGCCCCAGTCATCATTGGTATCTAGATATGTAACTGTCTTTTACACTGTCTTGTCTTTCCTTGAGGCTAGGTGATGTATAGCTTCCTCCTTGGAGACTTTTTTTTGGTGCTGGGGATTGAACTCATGACCTTGCGCTTGCCAAGCAGGCGCTTATGTTGCTGAGCTATATCTCCAGCCTTTGAGAATTTTTAAGGACCTTGTCTGCCTCCTGCCTACCAGTTGGAGTTACTCCTCACTGATGTCAGAGGATCTGCTTGGGCAGTGACCCTAGGGCTGGGAGTATAGTCTGCTCCATTAACCAGCCTGCAAAGTGCTAGAGACAAAATGATCTTTCATGCTATATCTAGTAGCTGTTAAGTGAATGTTTAGTGAAAGGAAGGTACCTGGTAGATGTTAACTTTGAGTAGAGTTATCTGAGTAGCCAGACCATCTGGTTGATCCTGTTTTGATGCATAACAAAGCTTCCTACGGTCAGGTGCCTACCACAGATAGCAAGAGTCTTCCCTCTTGTCTGTGCTTGGTGGATGGTCCAATCCTGAGGGAAAACAGCAGAAAAGCTGACACTTATAATATTCACCCTTCACTTACTGTGAAAAAGGGCTTGGTTGTAGGGTTTTTAATCAAGCTGTCAAGTAGAATATGAAAGTCTTATTATATAAGGAGGTACTTTATAAAGAAATTGAGCTGTGGTAATGGATAGATATTGGACACTAATTATGTTGCTGCTATTAATCAAGATATTCATATTTAGCGGTAACAGCAAACATGAGGGATTGTAAAAGTAAATAAACTTCCCCATGGGTGAATTGTACCGTTCATTGATTAACTTCCCACAAAGAAGGTTGGATATTTAGAAAGACTTTTTAGAAGGTTATTACCCTACATTTAAACAATACTGACAAATGTACATAGCAACATAAAGAGACATTGCTAATGATTTTTAATTAAGTCCAAACAACTTCTTGGGTTTGATATGCATGTACCTGTTAATATCTGTCCAAATCTAAACTTCCATAGACTAACTTGAAGAATTTTTCATTTTCTGAGCTCAGAGTCATCAGATTTGTGTCTTCCATCACAGTTGAAAGGGGGCAGAGTCAGGGTTTAAACCATCACTTACACTTTAAAAAATTGATTTGGTTTCAACTACAGCACTTTTTTTTTTTTTTTGCGGCAATGGGGATTGAACTCACGACCTTGCACTTGCCGGGCAGGCGCTTAGACCGCTGAGCTAGATCCCCAGCCCTCTGCACTTACTTTTTTAAACAGTTTTGTGAGCTGGCCTGAGTCACACATGCATCTTATTAAAGTGGTAATATGTTATCTGTCAATATAGACTTTGGAGTTAATTCTGTTTTGCTTCAATTTTCTTGTGATAGGAACCCCTCTGGACACAATTGTGGGACAGAAATGAAACCATGACTGTCCTGGGCGCATAGTCTGGCACATACAAGGCTGCTAGGACATATGAGCTGCTTTAAAGTCTTATTTTTAGTGGTTTAAAGCAAATACCTAAATTTGAAAGCTGGCTTTAATACCTTTAATAATCTAGTGGCCTTGAAATGTTGTTAATACACCCTCCTGGGAATGTATTTACAGGCAGCAAAATTTATCAAAGTTAGGCTTTAGATTGCCCCAAAACTGAAGTAATAAAGTAATTTAATGCAAATACTTGTATTTTCTATGCCAAAACTGATGAAAAATGAGGGTGTTTTACATAAGCCACTTAGCAGTACAACCTTGTCCAGCACTCACAGAGAACTCATCAGCATTCAGTGACCCTATCAGAATGGAAACATCTATTTGCTTTAAATGAATTTTGCTTGATTGTTATTTTTATGTTGAAAATCCAATTTTAGCTTTTAGTCTCACATAATAATGAGTTTCTTGATAACCATTGTCAACCTTTATTTTAGGTGTAAAGGAAAAGTAACAAATAGCTTTCTACAATGAAATAGTGTAATAAATAAAATCAGATGCTAGTAGCCTACTCATCATTGGCATCAATAAGTAGGTTCCTTCTTACTGCACAGAGGCAAACAGGGTGTTGATTGTTAAATTTGTTAAATTTGGAGAAATTTTATGGTGTCCTTGATAACCCAGAGAATGCCTTTATGTCTGATATTTCTTCTGTGGACAGATCCTGAAATCTGAAGCCAGTGTAACTACCTTATTTAATTTAGAGCAACTACATTAGATAGCATTAACAATTAATTCTGGTTGGGCTTTACTTTGTTGTAGCTGTGTGTGCTGCACATGCTGTGTTGGGTACAGGGAAAGTGGGCCCTTGCCCATCACTTTCTTGCCGTAGATTCCCCTGGAATGGCAGAAACTGCTTATCGCAACACAGTATAGAAAATAAATCCTAGAAGCACCATATAGCTCAAGTGACAATTTGAAAATAATAATCAGGGCACTGAATAGAAGCTGAATCACAAACTCAGTTAACAAGCAGAGGAACTAATCTGTCAAGCATTGGATAGAAAACCTATTTCTGAGTTTATTTCACAGCACATTTTGACATTTCTTTAAATCACAACTCATCTCCATTTAAAAGATAAAATCTACATATTTTCATGGAAAATAATCAGAGACAAAGCTTTGCTGTTTTTTTACCCCTGAAATTGACCTTGTCCCCCAAATAACATTTTTTTATGCTGTAAAATGTAATTTATTTGACTCCAACAAACTTGGAATAAAACCATCACAATCATCAATGGGTAAGAAAGTAGAACTGAGTTTGGGAGAATCAGGGCTAAACCATTCATTATTTTGTTATTGAGAAAATACATCGAAAGGGATGCAGGGCAGACCCCATAATTCTGCAGTGGTTTGCACCTGTTTCTGTCTCATGGTAGACAGAGTTAGTGTTGAGAGTGGCCGGCAGCTGTCGAGTCTATGGTGATACACCCCCTTATTGTCTGCGAGGATAGCAGTCTGTGAGAAGGGGTCACCTTTTAGTGTCACACGGCTGGTGTGGACAAGGCCAGATCTGCATCCAGGTCATATACTAGGGCACTGTTTTCCAAGGTGACTTTTTAAAACTTTACTTTCAGGAAGCCTATAGATTTCCTTCTTTAAGATATTTCAGTTTTTGTGTTCTCTCAATTTCTAGGTTCCCTTTTCTTGAGTTTAAGAGAAGCCTTGAAGTCAATGATTGTCCAACAGGGACTTCAGCAGTGACTGATGGGAGCAGTTCTCTCACCTTGGACTTGTCTCCTTTCAGTTTAGGGAACAGGGGATGGCCTGGCGTGGAATCACCTGCTTTTTCAGAGAAATTGTCCCTGTGCACTTTTCATGGTCTCTTTAGGTGAGACTTGGTTGTCAGAGGTATTGGAGGCAGGGTAGTGGTCTGAGCACAAGCACATGTCATCACCACTCTTTTTACCTTGATTTTTTTTTTTCTGAGTACTGGGGATCAAACTCATGACCTTGCACTTGCCAGGCAGGTGCTTACGCCACTGAACTAAATCCCCAGCCCATCATCACTCTTTTTAAAGGGAGGGAAACAAATGCTGTTGTTGAGCTGGGGAAACGCCATGGTCAGTGATTCTGCTGGTTGGGGAAAGCTGGAGCCCTAAAGATTTCACCTGAACATTTGCTGCATGATTGATGAATCCTTTAGGGCAGCGCTTCATCCTTAGGCTGAGGTAGACCTTCCCAACACAACTGAGTGAACACCAACCGCTTTCTGTGTTTGTTTTCTATGTCGTTGTCCGTGTGCCAGGTTCTGTGGTGAGGCCTTATGATACTCCCCTCTCTCCAGTTTTAGAGGCATGATGAGGTAGAATCTGGGTCATTTGCTCAAGAGCAAGATCTGGAATCCCTAAGGAACAGAACATGGTCATTTCCATTCAGGACCTGCAGTGCAGCCCTGCTGATCTTTCCTTTGCCCTCCTGGCTGATTCTCACATGAAATGAGTGACTATGTGAGAAAGTGCTTTATGGTTTATTCGGATGGTGGTTATATCTGATGAGTTTAGCCCATCTTGGGGGGGCGAGTTTCTCAAATTTTCATCCCTTTATGGTTCATATTTCTTTTCATTTTTCCTTTGATTCAGAGTAGTGAATGTGAGTGAAAATGGGGAGGTTTTCTCTGGAACAGAGACCCAGAGCTAATAGCACAATGCTGCAGTGTCTGTCTCTGTTAACAGCATCCTGAGGTGAGAATCCCAACCATTTCTAGCTCTGTTCAGGAGGATGACTTCTGAATTACTGGTGACTTCAGTAAAGCCTGGAAGCCCAGCAGGGAGAGAATTCATCTGGCTGTCTCTTGTTACCCAAGAGCACGAGCAGAGGCTCCCTGCCTTGGAGCAGTAGGGGCCTGTGTATTTTTGCTCTAGGTTCTATTAATAAATGTAGGAATTTTTATGTTGACAAGGCAGTAATGAATCCATGGGTTTGGAAAGAGAAGTAATGGAAAAACCTGTTTCAGTTCCACAAAATTGTGATTGTTGTACTTCTCAGATTGCAGTTCTTCTAAATGGCTCACAGAGTCCAGAGTTTTCTAAACTCGGCTTTATCTTGAGATATAAGCTCTTTATGGTACAAAAAAGAAATGCTTATGTTAGAATTAAATGGTTTTCCTGCAGAGGAGGGGTTTTTCACAGAAAAGGGTTTTTGGACCAAATAAAATTGGGAAATTCTACCTTAAAATTTTTGCCATTGTGTATTTGCACATTAAAGACTCTGAGAAGTTCTGATAAAGAAACCTGTTAAATTTTACTCTGTCATTTCTCACTTATTTATCATCCAAATTCTAATTTGCCTGCACTACACTTCTAGAAATGGGGCTTTAGGTTTGTAGAGTTCAAAAACATAACATCTAAATATTGAATGATATTTGTTTAGGAGCATATTTTTTTTCTACAAATCCAATGGAAAATTTTTTAGATCAGGGATTAACAGATTTTTTTTCTTTAAAGGGCCAGAAAGTAAATATTTTGGATTTTATGAGCTGTAGGATCTCAATGGCAACAACTCAGTTCTACCACAGTAGTGTGAAAGCAGCGGTAGAGAATACACACACCCCAGACACAGAATTGTTCTAATAAAACTTTAATTACAAAGGTACTGGAAGGTTGGAGTTTGTCTATGGTTCCTGCTTTCCTAGTTTCCTGTTAGATCCCTAGTCTGCTGATCACCTCTTTGCAACGTTCCATGTTGTTCCTTCCCTCAGTAATGCATGCCTCCTTCCTTAAGTCAATTACTTATACTCAGCCTTTCAAAGTTAGCTCAAGTATCCCCTCCCTCAGAGACCTTCTTGGACTCCCAGGACTGCTGGGGTAGTCCTCCTGTAGCTCTCTTTGGCATTCACTGGCATAAATCCAAGTAGTTTGGCAGCTATCATTCATTTCCTTTCTTTTCTTACCTGAACGTTCAGCTCTTAGAGGCAGACATTTATTACTAGTTCGTGTCTCCAGCGCTGAGGACAAGGATGAGCATGGTGTACCTGGCATGCTGCAGGAACTCTCCTGAGTTTGTTGAGTAAACTGGATTTCATGAGCACTTGATACTCTGTTGTGCTGTTTTTTATCTAGGTAAAGTCTTAAAGTTAATAATGAGGATAGCAGGAGGGAATGCTTATTTTCACATAATAATGGGTGATTTGAATGACTCCAGGATGAATTCCACATCTTCTCAAGATATATGCTTTCTTGTGAAGAAAGGAAGAAATGAGACTTTGTGCACTGTGCTAAATTATGTACTGGGAACAGAAAAGCTGAGTGAAAATGATAATTTAGGGGGCCATGAGGAAGTATTTGAAAGATCTGAAGGCATATTTTTTCTTTCTTTCTCTATGTATTAGAGATTAAATTGTATAGACATTTTTTCTTTTCACTCAGGCCCTTAAAATATTTTTCGGGTAATTTCTCTTCATATTACATGACTGCTGTAATTACTTCTCCAGTTTTAAGATAATAGAACTGCATTTTTAATGTGCTCTCTCCTGTATTTGGATTTATGATATCTTTGCTTCCTTATAACTTCAGAAAAAATTTAACTGAGTTAATATTAAAATAAAGTAGGGAAATTAAAAGGAAATGAGCCTTTAAAGTTTCAGATCCAACCCAAATGCTTACAGCCACCCTCAAAATCTATGAGACCAGGTAGGGCTGCTTCTGTCTGCCTCCCTGATGATAAGGCCTCCTGATGTCCAGGTGTGGCCAGGATCCCATGTGGGCTTAATGAAGAAGAAAAGAAGGTTGGCCTGATGTCCCTAAGGTTAGAACTGCATTCACCTAGAAGAGACATGGAGATGACCTTTTCTGAGTCATGCTGAGAATCTTACAACTTCTCAGTAATTTCTTCTGTTGTCCCTGGGAGCACTGAAGGCTGTAGTGATTTTCAGAGCCTCAACAACAGAGCAGGTATTATCTTCATGTTATTGCTGATAGGTGGGGTGATCATGGAGAGTCACTTGACATTTTGACTTTCAGCATCCAGATTATTCCCTCTGGATTGGTTGGCCCCCTGTATTCTCTCAGACATTGGCAAAAGAAGCATCACTTATTATAGCCAGGCATGGTGATGATCTGTAACCCCAGCTATTTGGGAGGCTAAGGCAGGAGGATCACAAGTATGAAGCCAGACTGAACAATTTAGCAAGATCCTTTCTCAAAAAAGCCACTTACTCAATTGTATGTTAAATATCAGCATGCCTGCCTTTCACTTTGGTTTTGTAGTAGACAGAAACTACAGAGATATTACAGTCTTGAACAGTTGAAATACTTGAATATCACATTTGTGCTCATAGTTTTGTTAAAACACATACCTCTTTTTCAAATATCTGGATAAAGGAAATGAATATACATACCCCAAATTTCAGGGCTGAAGGAGAAAGAGGAGGAATGCATAATCAGTTCCCTGTCTGGCGTGCAGAGTAGGCAGTCAGGAAGGGCTTCCCAGGTGAGGTTGTGATTGATCAGGCTGCTTGCTTAAGGATGACCTAGTGTTCACTGTATAGGAAGGTAAGTTCCGGTAACTCCAAACAAAAATAACTGAGCTCCCAAATAACTGTCAGGTCTGCAGACATCAAGGGAGTACCAATAAATATCTTCCCTTGACCAAACCTCTCAGAAGAAAAATCTAGCTTTAAACGTATGCATTGGCCGTGGTTATGGTTGTTTAGCTTTTCCTATGGCCACATTCACTTTTATCAAGCTAGGAAAAACAAAACCAACCAACCAACCCGAATAACAAAAGAGGATGTACATTAATTAAGCTGAAGGGAGGATGTAGTAGAGAAGAGCAGTTATGGTTCAGCACCAAGGACAGCAACAGACAGCCCAACCAGCTGTAGGACGTGGAACAATTCTTTGAAGATTCATGGGTATTGAGTGTGTTAAGAATAACATTCTCTACAGCATCTGTGTTCATTGTGCCCTGAAGACTGCACCCATGCATTGTGTATGGTACACATCATCTGCATGCCTCAGAGTCCACATTCTCTCTTATTAGACCACTTGGAGTTGTGAGTCTTGATCAGACCACAGAGTTTCTACTGCTGCTGATACAAAGTGGAAGCTATCCTTGTGGGTTTCCTGCCAGGCAATTGGTCCAAGGTGATGGTTTTGCTCCTATATATATACATATATATTGCCTTTTCGAGGTCACAAGTAATAAGCACAGGACCCCTTCTGTAATGCACCCACAGACCCCAGACTTCCAAAATGGATAGTTCGTTGTTGTTGTTTATCACTGGAGTGGCATTAGTGGTGGTATTAGCTGCCAAATTCTGTAGAATGTAGAGAGTTACTCATTTGGTACTTGGCAGACAACTCTGATATCATTTGCAGTGTTTGTCTCTCAGCAACTCAGGATAATAGATTTGGCCTTTGACTGACTTTCACAAGTTGATGGAATTTTCTCCACCCCCCTCATAATAAGTTCAGCCTCAGTGAGAAGACAGGCTGTGGCATCCGAGCCTCAGGCAGGACTCTGCATATTCTGTTTCAAGCATTGGCCAGAATAACCCCTGTTCTGATGGAAACAAGGGCTCACATTTCTTGAAGGATTTTTTTGGATAAAGAATCATAGATCCTGACCTACCCATTACCACTTAGTCAGGGTGCTGCCTGGGAAGCCCTTGTATGTGGAATTGGTTCTCCAGAGGGACCCAGTGGAGAGTCGTATTGGTTTGGATAGGCAAACTGTGCTGCTGTCCTTGGTGCTGAAGCATAACTGCTCTTCTCTGCTGCATCCTCCCTTCAGGTTAATTAATGTACATCCTCTTTTGCCATTCGGGTTGGTTAGTTGGTTTTGTTTTGTTTTTGTGTGGTTTACCTAGTTTGATATAAGTGAATGTAAGTTTTAGAGCTTACTTAAAATGTCTTAAGAGGCTTTCTATGGAGGCAGACCACTGGTGCACTGTGTTGTGTCTTTGGTTCTGAAAAGACTTGGGTGTTTAACGAGTGTTTCATTTGAGTATTTCAAAACAAACTCAGTGGAGTAAGTTTTACTCATGGGCCTTTATACGTATTGTTTTGTTTGGCATAGTCAGGGCCAGCTAGCTTCATGGGTGTGTGACTTGTGTAGTGGGACTTAGGAAGGCCTGTGTTTGAATTAATGCTCAGCAGTCTTCCTCTTGATATTCCTAATAATTTTTTAATTATTTAATTGGCTCCAGATTTTCATATTGCACTTAGTCCTGCAAATTATGTAGTCAGTCTTGGGAATGATCTAAGGTGCAAAGAGAATAAGAAGTGGAATACAAGGACCTTGGAGAGATTTGAGGAATTCTGCCTGAGTCCATAGAGGGTACAGTGGCTCTTAATAGATGTTTTATCAATTAATTAAGTTTGCAAAACTCTCCTGTGGACTTGGTAGTTTTACCATGAAGCTAATTAGGGCCAGAACCAGAGTCAAACACAAAGTTATCAGGTGGTCTTATTCCTCCCCTGCTACTTCCACAACTCAACTTTTATTTAGAACCCAGGAGTTGCTGAGGGTCATAGCCCTACCATGTAGTGCTAGATGAAAGTTGTGGGTGAGGGGTGTGGGCTGGCAGACTGGATTTGAGCATAGGATGGGCAGATTACAGGGGTGAGGACTGCTGTACTTAGCTTCACAAGGAAGTTGTCTGGAGCTGCTGCTGGAAACCATTTTCTACCTTGCTGGGTAATGGGGTAACACAGGATTAACCTGAGGCCTGGCCTTAGTAGTCAGACCTTGCAGGTAGCCCTGTCTTTCCTATCAACTACAATTTGGGCCCTCTCTGATTTTTTCTTTAGATTGCCTCCGAAGAGAAGTTTTTATTCTTATACAGATAACTAAGATTATTGAGTACAGATACTTTTATACTCTTCAGCCTTCATGTACAATAATCCATTCCTATAATGCTGTTTCCTTAGTTGCTTAGGTCCATTTAGTCTGCTATAGCAACACCATCAACTGGGTGTCTTATAATCAAAATTTATTTCTTACAGGTATTGTGGTTGAATCCCAAGGTCAAGGTGTTGGCATATTTAGTGTCTGGTAAGGGCCTACTTCCTGGGTCACTGATGGAGCCTTCTAGCTGTGACCTCACATAGTGGAAGGGGAAAGGTAGTTCTCTGGTTTCTTATGAGGGCACTAATCCCAGTCTAATGATTAGATCTGATAACTATTCAAAGGCCCTGTCTCCCAATACCATCACCTTGATGCTGAATATTTAAATATATAAATTCTCAGAAACACAAACTTTCAGCCCTAGGTGCTCCTCTTTGGGGGTGAGGTTATTACAGACTATCAGCAGCAGGTTAAGTGAGGTAGCTAGAAAGCAGGAACATTTCTTCAAGCTTCTGTCTTGTGCAGAAGGTAGAGTGGTGATGGAAGAATGTCAAGTTTTAGAGCTTACTGATAGTGACTCACAGGTTATGCCCTGGATGAGTGAGTGAACCCTGTTCTGTTTTCAGCATATACACCACTTTCCTCTTCCCCCACATCCAGAGGTTGAGAACCTCATGTCACTGTAACTTTTGATTTTTAGCTCTAGCTTGAATCTTTGAGCTCTTTCCTATTAGAGTTTCAGTTTGCAGAGACCTTCGAATGTGAGCCACCCAGTGGGCTTTCTCATCTCTTTCCTGGTGACGCATTGCAATAAGCCACTCTGCTTCTAGGTGAGCAAGTCTTTCTCTCCAGACTGTCCTCATAGATGATAAGTAATATTCTATATGTATTTTACAAACCTATATTTTGCAGCTGCAGAAGCGTTATGGTCCAATGGACAGAGCACAAGGCTCATGTCTGTAGAGCTGGACTCTAATCCCAAGTTTATACCCTGGTGACCATATTATCTTAAACAGGAGATTTTACCTCTTTGGGTCTCAGTTTTTCCATCTCTAAAGTGGTAATTATCTGTCTAGCAGAGAGAGAAGGAGAGGGAGACAGAGAGGGAGAAGAACCCCCTCCAATAAACATCCCAGGAATGAAAGTGAAATGATTTCAGAAACTAGCATCATGCTTGGTGTTAAGATCCTGGTAGATCAATAGTAGTGGAAGCTGTAATCACAATGGTTTTGTCAAGTAAAGTGTGTTTTAATCAGTCACAGTGAAGCCATTCAGAGAAAGTCATGAAAAACTCTCACTGACCTAACACATACCATGTGTTCTTTTGCGAGTTACAGAGGGTAATCTGAAGGTTTCCACAGCAGCCCTTTCCACCCACTAAAAGTAGAATAGGACTTGAGCAGCCATCACAAGCAGGAACAATGTTGTGGGACACTCTTGCAGTTTTTCACATCATTTTGTTGGTGGGAGACCACATCAGATTAATGATTTTAAAATGAGTACTTTTCTGCCTTCTGGACATACTTAATGTTGTCTCGTCTTTTTAGAAATCATGATCATGATCATCATACTCATACTCATTCAGTGTTTTTAATTTTATAACCATGCCCAGCAGTCCAGAGTGTTAAATGAACCTTGTAATCTGGTATCTGGGGGAGTGCCTTGGAAGGAGATGGGCTGTTCTTTGTGTTCTCCCATTGAACTGATGCAGTCCATGAGCCTGGTGCAGGCTCTTTGCTCATGTGTGTACCTGGTGTCAGGCATGAGAGGTGAGGAACTGCAGCCCCTGAAAGCAGGTTGGCTTTGAAGAATGCAGCTTGGTATTGGGCGGAGCTGGGTTTGGGTTTCAGGGCCATGCAGACCATGTTGGGCAATGTTATGTAACTTCTCTGGGCCTCTGTTTTCTGATACTTGGGGTAATGGTAGGTAATGCTGTCCAGCTCTACTTGGTGGTTGTGAATACTAAGGGAGGAAATAGGTGACAGATTTAGAGCCTGGATCTAGCTGGTGATGAGGGCTCTGTGACTATTAGTTGCTGGTTTTGCTGTTAATGTTGCAGTGAGACTTTATCTCCTGTGTCTGCTCTTAACTTGGAAGTAGAGGGGCCTGGGATGTGTCAACATTGAGGTTTATTATCAGGAGGTTTGGGTCTATTTGGGATCTGCCAGCCATCTCATAGCATATTCATCTTTTCTCTGAAAGTTTTCTTTAGGATGTCTTTTGCCATCAGTGATGGCAAAACCAGGGATGCAGCATTTTTTTTCTTTTGCTCTGTTTTTCTCATATCTGTCAGCTAGTGCCAAGTGATTCAGGAGTGGGTGGCCCTTCTTCCTCCCACTTCCAGAAAGTTCTTTTAAAGAGTGCTTGGGGGGGGGAGACTCTTCTTTTTAACACAAATGATGTGTTTGACAGTAATATATCTCTGTGGTGAGTTTATACTACAGGGGAAATGCTTGATGCTTATTTTACCTTCTGCAAACCCAGCATCGACGCTTGAGTTTCCCCATGTACCATGTGGACAATAGCTGGTGATTGAGGCAAGAGTAGTATGATACAGATATTATTCTTTGGTGAAAACATGGAAACTATAGCATTTCCAAAATGCAGAATCTGAAGAAACCTAAAGGAGAAGACGGAGTCTTAGTAAGCACAGGCTTTTCAGTACTGGTGCTTCAGGTGCTCGTACTACCTAGAGTCTTGTTCATATGACTCTTCTCTGAGTGTATTAATTTTTCTGTGAAGTAGAGGATGAATACGGGAGATACAAGGCAGCCTCAATGCTCATGTGCTTCCTCCCACACCCAAGGTTTGTATGCGTATGTGTATGTGTGCATGTATCATGCTGCTGATTATCCTCCGGGACAACTGCCACTGCTCTCCAGGTAACTCAGCCCACACAAAGGACTGGAGGCATGCCGGAAGCACAGCAGTGGTGCTGCAGTCCGTGTGAGGCAAATCAGCTATCAGCCAAACAGCTACTGTAGTGCTAGCAGAGCTGCTCAGCCCTCAGTGAATCAGATTGTTTTAGGAGACCCATGATGGAAGGGCGGAATCTAAAGAATGACAGGCAAGGAAATAGTATCAGTTGTAGTCCAACTGGACTGCATAACTATCCTTCAGCTGTCTTTCCCTATGACTGGGGTAAGAATGCTAGTCCCAGTTACAGTTGGTGTTTATTCAGCAGATGAACCTTGGCCAGGCACTTTGATGAATGGTTCACATTTAACCTTAACTACCATACTTTGAGGAAGGACCCTTTCATTATTGAATCCCTTTTTGTAGGTAAAAGCATGAAGCTCTGAGTTCGGTGTCACTCCCTGGTCATGTGGTCAGGCAGTCATCCTGATTTGGAGGGGATGTGTCCCTTGCCCTTAGCTGCCATGACTCTCTCTGGCCATGGAATTTTTGTGGCTGTTCTGGGTAATCAGAAGTAGAGTCCTGCTGTGCTTATTTACCCAGTGAAAGGAAGCAATCAAAAGGAATTTTTACCTTCCTTCTTATAAATCACCTGTTGTAGCTAGTACCTTTTCCAGGAGCTGTTAATTTTGAAATTGACGGGGGCTTTTCCTGTGTCCCTGACAGTAGCATTGGACAACATAATAGTGGTAAACATTTGAACCCTATCTCTAGGCACTTGTCCAAAATATTTTCAAACATTATCTCATTAAATCTTCATACAAGTCCTATTATGCAAGTACTATGATTATTTCCACTTTCCAGATGAGGAAATTAAGTCCCTGGCCTCAAGACTTGGGACCATTGGTGGCTATCTACCCTAGATAGCTTGTTTCTGGAGTTCCCATTGATGACAATGAGGCAGTAGTGCTCTCAGAAGGGACGCAGTCTGGAAAGTCCTCCTTTGACATTGTTAAACATCAGCTCCAGGGTTTGGGTTCTAATTTTATTACCCCATTTGTGGACCCACAGCAACGGGCAAGTGATTATTTCTCTGTGCCTTGGTTTCCTCACCTGTAGAATAGGGAGAATAGTATGTTCTTCAGTGAGATGTTGAGAGCAGAACTGTCATTAACTTCACAGTTGAGGAGCAGGGCTGTCACGGGGGACATTTATAGTGGCCAAAGCCAGAAACCTACACTGGTTCTCCTGTTTCTCTCTTACCTCCCCATTCTTTCCAGTGTTTTCTCTGGACTGTTATTCCTGAACATCCCTTTTCTGCACTTAATTACCACATGAATAGGCTATGTTAGTCTACTGTGCTGCTGTAACAAAAGATCTAGGACTGGATAACTTAGAACAGGAATCACTCACAGTTCCGAGGACTAGACATCCAAGATCAAGATGCCAGCAGGGTTGGTGTCTGGCAAAAGCCAGTTCCTTGTAGGTGGTGCAGTCTAGTATCCTCATAGGGCAGAAAAGTGAAAGAGAATGAACTGACTCCTTCAAGCCCATTGATAGGGGTCCTGAATCCATCTTGAGGACCCTACCTTTATGACTTCATTATCTACTAAAGGCCCTTCCTCTTAATATTGTTACCCTGAGCATTAAGTTTAAACACATGGATTTTGGGGGACATAATCAGACCACAGTAGCACCCTCACCACTTAAGAAGTGGCTCTGTAGAAGGCCTGTTGAATTTGCCTCCTGCCTGGCCTTGGTGTCACCCTTTGTACCTCTTCTGACCCACTCCCCATGTGGCCAAACAGTATAATCTCCAGCAAAGCATGTCTGAGCAGATCACCCCCATGGTACAGTGATGCTTTGTCTTGCTGCTGTCTGCTCTCTAACTTCAGCAGGTATCAGGATCATTTGGGAGAAGTTGTCTAATGTGTGCATCCTGGGGTCCCACTCCCCAGTGGTCTAAACTGGTGGGTCTTAGTTGGGGTGAAGAATTATCTGCCTGGTTACTGTGTGAGGACATGCTGATGCATATGATCTGAGGCACACTGCTGTGTGAGGGTCAAGTCTGAGCTCCTTAACCTGCTTGCCCAGCCTGGCTTATTTCTGCTTATCTTGCCTAGGCCAGAGACTCCCTCTCAAGTGCATTATATCTCTCTCTGCTTTCCCTTTTTTCCAGGCTTCTGTGCATTACTATTTAGCTCAAAGAGGGACTGGCACAGAGGTAGACACACTGGATTGTCTGGTGCTCACGGATGGTTTATGTGTGCTGCTCAAAGCTTTTGCAAGTATTGAGGAATTTACTCCTCATGGCCTTGGGAACTTGATACAGTTGCCATCCCCACCTTTATAGATACAGAAAGTGAGTGCAAGGAGGTTTAGTAACTTGCCCCAGTCTTGAGGCCAGTGAGCAGAAGGAATTGCTCACATACTCTAGTTAAGATCTTGGTGTTAGGGAGAGAGAGGGTAATGGTGGTACCTTCCCTTGGAGTTGTGCGGTGCTGGCTTGGGTTGTCGCATGGTTGGTGGACACTGCTGGCATTCAGTGTTCAGGGGTCAGGCATGCCAGGCTTCCTTCAGTGTGTCCACTGGCCGTACTTATGGAGGAATTGTTCTACCCTTGCATGACCAGCAGACACTCCGCTAAACATTCAGCAGGTGAAAAACCTGTTGATAATCATTTGAGCACAGAAAGTAATCTAAACACATGGTTTTTATTTTAATAAATACTGAATTTTCCAGGAGCAGATCTGCCATAAATTGTTGAGTAATTCAGTGTTTTGGAGCAGTCACATCACTGAGGACAGCATTAGAAGCCTTCTCCTGGCATCGTAACTGTTGAATTTTCAACAGTTTTCTATGTAAAGACGTCGAGGCATAAGCCTCTGACTTGCTCTGCCTATTGTTGTGGTTGTGGCTAAGCATCTACCTAAGAAGACGTGGACTACTTACCTTTGATTGTTTTTTATATTATAGATCTATTTTTTAAAAATTGTATGTTAATGTTATCAGAGTTTGATTTCAGGATAGTAAAGAAAAGTCACAAAATGATGTTCTCAAGCCTATCTCTGGATTAAGGAAAAGTGCAGTACAAAATTCTTCAGAGGTAGGAGGACAGCGAGTTCTTGAGAGGGATGTCTTGGGGTGGATTTTCCCAGGGAAGTTGTTAACTTAAAATGTGAGTCTGGAATGCCTTTGCTAGACCTCAGCTTGCCTCCTGCCCACATGCCACAGTCCTCCCAGTTCTCTTTGAGATGTTAATTTGTTGCTGTGAAAATTATCTTGTCACTGACAAACGGAATCTGAAAGAATCAGCTCTTCTTATAAAGTGGTTCCTATGGTATCTGCAGGGCTTTGTCAGTTTGCAAGTTATGAATATTTATGTCTTAGAAAAATTCCTCATTTAAATTGCATTTTCTGTAATTTCCCACTTAATTTCCCATAGAAAATAATGACATTTTCATCCTTTGCTTAGGTGAATGTCTTTGGAGGTGGCAGTTTTTGCACATGGGCTCAAGGGGCATCAGAATTTACTGAATTCTGAACGCAGATACAATCCTACTGCTCCACAATTGCTTCTCTATAAAATAACTCAGGTGCCCGTTAAAATTTTGGCTGGAGATAAATGGCAGAGGTGATTATGACACATTAGACTTTGTGCATTATTTGTGAGATCCAGTGTAAAATGTGTTTCACTTTTCCTCACACATGTTCATATAGAAACTGTAGTAGGACCTGTTAGTAAACAGTTTTAAAATTTGTTATGCAAAGGTCTGAGTTTTAAAGGATAGGTGTAGTCTATGTTTCCTCATCTCTGTCAGGGAGCTTGGCAGGCAGAAAAATGGATCCACTGAAAGTGTTAAGGGATGTGTGTGGTAGGTGTGCTCAGGGCCCTGGAGAAGGTGAGCCTGGGAATGGCAGAAGTGTCTTTATTTGGGTTCTAGCTCTGTGGGTCACATCCATGGTTACTTAGGTATCAGCAGGAAGATGTTGCCATCTACATGTCTCCTCCCCATTCTCAGGAAAATATGTAAGGTCCAACTTCATTGTACGTCTGCTTCTGGCATTTCTCCATATCAACATTTATCAGAAGTATGTTTTTATTTTTGTTTTTCCAGTACCGTGCTCTTTCTCTGGTTTTGAATTGATCTCTTGAAGGAAGCCAGGAGGATGTACTTATGGATGAGATTTCTTGCCTAAGCTGTGCACACTGATTCTTGTCGAAGCCATCATGGCAACATCTCATTCTCCCTTAGCATTTTCCAGGTTCGGAATGGCTCCTGCCTGAGAGCACCTCTGCCCCTCAGCCTGCTGCCGGTGCAAGCCATGCGGGCAAGTGGGAGGGCCTGTGGCAGATCACTACGCTGATCCTGTCAGCATCCATTCTTCCATGTCCTGGCTTCCTGTGCGTTCTTTGATGGCCTATGTCAAAAATTCTTTCTTTCCCATTTCCTCACTGTCTTCAATCCAAGATACAAGTTTCTAGCCAGTGGGTATTAGAGGCCCGCTTGAGAACTAGTTTCCCTGTGAGCTAGCAGTCTTCGGCTTTGATTAGGGAAGTGGGATTATGTGTATCTTTGCACACAGGCAGGATGGGGTGGAAGCCGGAACAGCATGTATGAATTTCCACGGAAAGAGACTCAGAGGTCAAACTGCTGCCTCTTAACAGGTTTTTCTTTTTATAACCTAAAAGATTTTTAAAAGGCTGGGTCCATTCTTTCCCTGTACATAGCAGGGGAGGAAACATACCAGTGTCTTTGTGCTCCTTGTCTTTGTGACACCTGAAAGAGGTCCAAGCCCAGTGGGCTCCTTGTGTCTCTGTTCATCTGAGGGCAGGGGGCCTGACGCAATGAACCCTGTGGGCCAGGAAAGCCTGACCCTTGCTCGCCTTGCTTTGCCTTCCTGGGGGGCTTTAATGTCTTGAACTCTGATGTAGGAGCCAGCTAGGGACAGCTAGATCCTCCACTTTGCTGGGCCCAGGGTATTTTTGTAAGCCAGCTGGAGGCTTCTGGCCAGGCTCCCTCAGTAGAGGACTGATGACCAGCCTCGCAGTGGGGCTCTGTTTGTTAATTTATGCCATTTTCCTACTTTTTATGCTTCAGTTCCTGTGCATTTGAACAATGAAATTAAAACAGCCCATTTCTAGAACATTAAATGGCTTTGTTCTCCCACTTTGGCACTGAGCCCCACGTGGAATTGTTTAAAAAGAAGGCACTCAGCTTGGGAGCACGGTGGAATTTAAGGTGTCCTGTCTGTCCTTCAAGGCTGCGCTGCTACCTGCCAGGTTCTGGGTGATGAACGGTTCTTCCGGTGTGCCTTCTGGCATCCCATGCAGCCCCAGGAACCAGCCAGGTTTCCCTGCACCTATAGCCCAAGTGTGCAGATCGGGTGTCTGGGGTCCCCACCAGAGCTGGCTTTGCTGTGCTGCGGCAGTGGCCCCTGCCAGGAGCTCCTGAGTGTCCTGCTCCTTATACTTGTGGACAAGGTTACTCACTTTATGAACTTTATTCCATTTCCCTTATTCCTGTGTCCCTACCTTTTGTTTTCTCTTCTTCCTTTTTAAATTCCTTATTTCTGGCTTACATGTCTTATCTTCCATTTTCTCTTTCTCTTATACTCTTTTCCTAAAGTTAATGCTTACGTACCTTCTTTTGTTGTTGTTGTTAACTTTTAAATTATGGATAGTTTAAACATATACAAAACACCCACATTCAATAGTTGAACAACTCTGGTGTCATCTATACTCTTTACCCCACTACCTTGCTTGGTGAAGTGTTTTGAAGCAATTATCAGGTATCATTTTGTTTTTTATCTTTCAGTAGTTCAATGTGCATCTCTTAAAGAGAAAGAGTCTTGCTTTCTCTTTTTTAGATGAAAGAATCTCAAGGAACATCCTAAAATTTTGATTCTTCAGTAACCCTTCATGGTCATTAAAAACAGCATTTCTCAAAGTGCTGTATAAAAGGTGATTGGCATACAGTCTTTTTTGTTTTGTTTTGCTTTGTTTTTTTTGCTGCACCGGGATCAAACTCACAACCTCACACTTGCCAGGTAGGCACTTAGGCTGCTGAGCTAAATTCCCAGCCCTTGTATTTTTGAGACAGGCTCTCGCTATGCCATTCAGGCTGGCCTTGAGTTCACTTTGTAGCCCAGGCTGGTCTCGAACTCACAACAATCCTCCTGTCTCAGCCTCCCGAGTGCTGGGATTACAGGCGTGCGCCACCAGGCCTGGCTGATTGGCATACAATCTTTTAAAAATGATTTTATATTTATTTCTCTTAATATATTCTATTTTATAGCAAGTGATTTTGGTATTCCATTTATGATACTAACGCTACGTAAACAAAGCAAACCAGTTTTGAAGTTAAAATGTTAGGTAAATATAGTATAGGAGTTAGCAATATAGCATAGGCATCAGAAAACTATAACCCAAGGGTCAAATCAGGCCCACTGACTCCATTTGGTAAACAAAGTTTTACCAGACCATATTTATTTACGCATTGTCCATGGCTGCTTTCATGCTGTAATGGCAGAGTTGTAGATAGGAATTGTCTGGCCTACAAAGATGAAACTATTTGCGCTCTGGCCAGCCCACCATATAGGATGTGTATGGATAGCACATGAATGACTAAGGTTTGGAAAATTGTGGTCAGACCCAACCTCTAGCTTTGTAGCTGAGGTGGCTGAGAGCCAGGGCAAGGAGGATGTTGCCCTGGTCACTCAGCCCGTGGGTGGGGTGAGAAACTGTACATCCTGCAGTGTAGCTCTCCCAGTTACCATCTCTGGACTTTCCCCACCATAATATCATGCCTCTTGCTTTGTGCTAACATCTCTCAAGTATTTCAGATAGAGCTTAACAACTATTCTAAAGCAGAAATAACTCATAGTTTTTAGTAATTTCACACAAAATGCTCCATGTTAAGTATCTGTTGCCAATCCCTCAAATTATTACATAGAAAAGTAATTTTAAAGGAGTAAGGAAAGTATTTGTGAAGTTGAATAATTTATCACCAAATAGAATATACTGAGAGTCTCACAGAATGCTGAGCTGATTGTACTCTGTAGTATCAATTCCACCTCTAGCATTCATGGTGGGTATCCAGCTGGGAGGAAAGTATCAAAGTAAAATAAAATGCAAACTATCTTTAGCATGCACTTTTGATTTTCTCATTTCACTAGCCCATTCCTGCCATAATCGTCAGAGTAGGTGCAGTACTGTGCAGAGAACTCTCGTAGGGCATTTTCTTTCACATCACTTAATTGTTTTGGATGGAATAGCCATGAGATTATACTGACCCATAGATTTTTCTCAGGTATCTCTGTTTTCCCTTGATTTTAGACAAATACGTGAGGAAACAGGGGGTCTTCTTGGTTGTGATTTTGTGATGACTTTTTCTCTTAATTTATGGTTCATAATAATAATTATGTATCTTATAGGAAAGACAGTGGGCTAAAATGATTCTGTACTGTTCAATTCAGTAGCCACTTAGCCACATTTGACTGTTGAGCCCTTGAAGTGTGGCCAGTCTGAGTGCAAATGCTCTGTAAAAATGAAAAACAAGCACTGAGTTTTGAAGAGAGAGTACAAAAAAAGAATATAAAAGTAGTTCATAATTTAAAAATAGCGATTACATACTCAAGTAGTAGTATTTCAGATATATTTGATTAAACCAAATGTATTGTTGGAATTACTTCCACCTGTTTCCTTTTAACTTTCTAATATGGTTTTCAGAAATCTTAAAGTTAGAGATGTACTTTGTGTTATATTTACTTTGGAAAGTGCAAGTTAAGAGTAACTAAGGAAAATGTTGAGAAGGCGAGAATGGGGAAGCTTGACTTGTTTGATGCTGGAGAATATTGCTATGATGTTTGAAGTTACTATAAC
>RJWT010007118.1:0-28055 GCA_004365215.1 Cuniculus paca | reverse complement strand
GAGTGCGCATATGATGCAGGGCTGCCTGGCCCTGGTGCCCTGGCTTTGACAGATTGCATTTAAGGACACAGCTTGAATGGGAAGGAATCTCATCTCCCACCTTCACTGAAAGCCTCATTGCACTGTACATACGACGTATTCAGATCTCAGCAAATGCTTGTTGATGAAAGTAGCTGATATTTGCTTCCCTTGACATTGTTTTTTTGATAGTCATTTTCTAACAACCTAAATCCTGTATGAAAAAAAAATCGTTTTTGAAGGGGGTGATTTCACAGAGTTCTCCAAGCATTTTGTAGCAGACCAGCCCGACTGCAGTGACGCCCAGCAGGCTGGAGCCTGTTCTGTTTTGCACAAACCCAGAACAGATCCACACTTTCGTACTTCAAAATATTCTTGTCTCAACTCCAGATCAGCCTTTGCACAAAGCACTCATCCAAGGCAATTACTTATTTCATGTAATTCTACTTTGGAAATAATGTAATATCACTGTGCTCAAACATAAGGCAAGGTAAAGAAGAAAATAACTGAAAATAACTTGCACAGTGCTATTAACTTCCCTTCTCCCTACACCCTTGCTTAATTCCCAGTCGACCTCTATCCAGAATTTTAAAACCCATTAAAAACCCAGCCTTTATTTTGACTATGGAAGAAGCTAGTTAGATGTGCTTAACCTTGAGCCTCAGATTTGTTAACACTAATATTTAAATTTCCAGTTCTATAAATATACAAATCTCTCTAAATATAATAGCTATATTAATTTCAGTATCTGAAGCATTGATAGACACACAATGAATAGAAAACAGCATATTCCATTGAATGTATATAAACTGATTTTTTGTTTTGTGATTTTGTTTTCACATGTACACCTCTAGAGTTGGTAGTATTCCTAAAATGGTATTTTTAAAGCAGACTAGACACATGTCTTACAGTCACCATACATTGCTAGGAAAAGGCAGAAGTGCCTGCCACTTGTACCCCTTTGTTGGGGTGATGTCCTTAGTTCCACTTTTACTTAAACTGCAAGCAAAGTCTGAATCCATACCTGTTTGTTGACTTAGTAATTATATTCTATTCACTTTTGCTGCCAACCTAAGAAACTCACAGCTAAGCTGGGTTGACTCCTGTGAAGTACAAAAATCTCACGCTAGCAAGAGCTAACATTTATTGAGTGCCTAGCCTGTGCCAGACAAAGCCTTGAAGCTTGACACTGAACCAAGTTTTGCTCACAGTCCTGTGACTAAAGGTTGCCTACCTACTTTTCACAGGTCGAGGGTTCGGAGGTGCAGCGTCCTCCAAGTCACACATGAGATGGAAGTGGGTCCCCAGTCGAACTGGGGAGATGCTAGACCAGGTAGTATTTCAAGTAAAAAAAAAACAAGTACAGTAGTTAAAATTAAACAAAGGTAAAAACTCAGAATTCCAGTTCCCCCAGCTGAACTTTTCATGGCTGGTTGGCTGGTGGCTACCACATCAGGTAGGGAACATGGAGTGCTCCACAGCCATAGAAACTCAGTTGGCCAGGGCTACTCGAGTTCTCTGCTTTGCCAAAGCATTAGGAAAAACCTCAAATGCAAGTTTTTGTGTTGACCTCAATAGCTTTAGTCTATAAATGGCCCTGTAGTATTAAATGTGTGTGTTCTCCCTGTTGACTGAAATTAACACTTCTTCCTAACAATAATTGTACAGGCAAAAAGGTTTCATCGATGAGAGCTGAGCGACAATGATCACATTCTATGCAGGCAGTAATATTGTCTGAAATATCACGGAAATGTGCTGATACAACTAAGCAAATTAGAAGTAGTGCCAGCCCCCCTCACCAAGAAAAGATGCAAAAATTGCAATTAAGCATAAGACAATTGACCTTTTAATGCTAAAATAGTAAGGAAACATTAATGATGTGACCCACAAATATTATAGTTCCAAGATTTTTTTTTTTTTGTACCGGGGTTCAAACTCACAAAGTCACACTTGCTGGGTAGGCGCTTAACCCACTGAGCTAAATCCCTGGCTGATTTTTTTTTTAAAGACAATTTAACATTACATAAACTTAAAATTGGGGGATACATTTTTGAAGGTTAGTATCTACAAATAAAAAAATTACATAGCAAATTAGGAATTAATAATAATTTTAAAATAATTTTTTTTATTTTCCAAAAGTTTGCAGAAATTCATTTAAATAGAAAACTCTCCAGAGAAATGGGAAGGTTAACTTAATTAAAATGGAATGCTGAGAAGGAGAGAAGGAAAGCACAAAAGGCAGCTTCACTTACCCACAATGGTACTAAAATACATTTCAAAATATAGCAAGTGAGCTAAAATTTTAAAAAAACAGTATGATTTCTATGTAAGGGTGTAATGCAATACCATATGCTGTTGGGAAATTTTGCTGTCTGTACAAATTCTCTAATATTAATTTATCTGCAAAATTCTAGTTTTAAATCTATAAATTAACTACCTGATGGGTTCCTTTTGAGTACCTGTTATGATAGAAGGTATAAAGTCTTTCCAAATAACATTGACCCATGGATCCTGCCAAGACTGTTCATGTCCGGCTCTGAAGACTGGTGAATGGGCAGCATTGTGAACGCTGTCTGGCCGAACACTGTAAGTTTCCTCGTTAGCAATCATGGAAACTGTGGGCTTCTTGCTGTTTGCAGCGTTATGCAAACAAAGTGTATTTTGTTGGCCACTAGACCTTTTAATAAAGTTGCTATAAAAATACCAGGAGACACAGCCAGGAGCCCAAAATGGCAGCCTGCAGGCTCTGTCTATAGCCCTATCTAGCTGGGTTCACCCTCACCCTCTCTGTCCTCCCGCTAGGAACCCCGCAGCCCAAGTCCATGCTGGAGACTCTGACCTAGACTTAAGCAGTGGTTTTTAGCCATTTCTGGTGGATGTGGTTTGCTCAGACAAGGGAGGACGGTGGACCATGGCCACAGGAGATAGGTGTCTGTTGCTCTGAGTCCCTAGGGACTTACCTGGAGGGCCTTTTGTTCTGGCTGTTGTTTGATGAATGTGAGGAGAGCCAAATTTAACATTTCTAGTTTTATTGTGATCTGAAATACATCATCGAGAATAAAATTCCAATCCATCCTAGTGTCTTTCCACTAACTTCCAAGGGTAAATGTGGAAGGGTAACAACACCCTGGAAATTATTATAGCATGAAATTAAAAACACAAAGTAAGTTGCTTGTAGATAAAGACCAACTGTTTTCAGTTTGTTTGTTTGTTTTTGTAATACAGGAGGTGATATTTCAAGTCATTTTTAGAAAGAATGGTAGAAGTCTCCATTTCTTAAAATTTTACCCTAAATCTTTTCTACTTGGAATTTTTGTCTAGTTTCTTTACAGAGTATAAATTTATAAATTCACAGCATAAAGAACTGGTGGTACCCAATCCCCAGCAAAAAACTCCAACTACTAGCAGCCAACATTGGATCCACTTGCAGTAAATTAATGGCTAGTGCATTTACATTTTTTACATAATCACATTTCAGATCTAAACAGACTAATGGAAAGTTACTTTTTTTCTCTGAATGTTGTGTCGAAAGGTTTAAAAGAAAAACCATGTGTGAACATACTCTAAAATCATAAAAGAACTAGATAAATCTCAAATTGCTTATCAATAATTGATGACATTAATTTAAATTTCAATATCTTGCTATAGTAAAATTATGATCACTGAATAAACTGATAATTCCATAACATTTCCAATTTATATCAAAGTTAATTCATTTGTCATTTTAAATTGCATTCGAGGGAAATTAGGAAACATTTTAAGATCATATTTACTCCAAAATTCTCGAGCTCATAAATTCAGACAGTCACACTTGAATCCCCAAATATCTTAATTTGCTTTGAAGAGAAAGTATTTTTTCTTTCATTCATATAATTCAAAACAGCTAAACAGATTCTACTTCAACAATTTAAATCATTCACATGTGAGAACAAATATGGAAAATCTAAGCCCCAAACAAAATTGCAGACTTAAATTATAATGATAATTTAAAATGTGTGTGATATAATTATAGTATAGGGTCTGCTATAATGAGCTCGGCAATACTCTATCTATACCCGATGTGTGAGCACGGTGGTATTAACTATGCCTTTCTCTCAGCATTTTTTTACACATTTCTGAATTACGATACCTGTGCCAGAATCACTCTACTGTATCAAGGATTTTTTGGATGTAGACATGAATTTTTTAAGCTGTCAAAACATGATGGGGCAAACTTTCATTTTCTACATAGGATCCACTAAAATATGAATATCAACTATGTACAAATTTTAAATGTATAAAATTAGTCATGCACTCATTTTGTATAAAATCTATAAGAAAGTTGAAGATATATGAAATGATAATGGGTAATAATTTTATATGATCAAAGTGAATTGGAAACATATAATCAAGAAAATTAATGATGGTTGTCCTTCCATGTTAATGCTTAACTGAATTTGTATACAAATATTTTTTCTTATATACAAAGAAGCCAAACCAAAATATAGACCCTCTTTTGAAAGTTATATCTTTTTTGATTATTAAACTAATCCTCTATTATTGAACTGACAATTATATACAATGAATCTCTACAAAAGTTTAATGCAGTAAAAGAAAACCACTACACACACCTGTGTCTATCACAGAGGACTCATCCTACTTGCTGTTTGATAAGAAAATATTGCTTATATTAAAATGCCATTATGTAGTGCTGGGTATGGTGGTGGATGCCTGTGATCCCAGCACTTGGAAGACTGAGGCAGGATAATCACTGTGAGTTCGAGGCCAACCTGGGCTACCTAATGAGTTTGAGACCAACCTGAACTACACAATGAAACCCTTTCTCAAAAAATAAAAAATAAAAAAAGAATTAAAATGTCATTAATTCCAAGTTAAGAGAGAAAGGCAGGGCAGGATGATGACTTATGATCTTAACCAGTAATGAGCAATGCACAGTGAACTCAAGAAATAAAGAAGGCCTGACATTCAACTGCATACATGCAAGGACTCACTCAACCTGTCTCCTAACCCATCCATCCACCATCCAGCACTCATGCACTACCCACCATTCATCTGTCCATCATCCACCATCTATCCACAATCCACCGTTCACATCCATCCATCTATCCACCACCCACCATCCATCCACTACCCACCATTCATCCATCCTTCCACTACCCATCACCGATCCACAGGCTACCCACCATTCATCCATCTACCATCCACCATCTATCACCCACCCACTATCCATCATCTATGCACAATCTACATTCAACCACCATCCATCCATCTACCAGCTACCATTCATTAACAAAGATACTATAAACGAATAGTTACAAAACGCAAAGTCCAATGCTAAGGAAACAAAGGGGAAAGAATGATGGTTATAGCTTACTTTCATAATGGAGAGACAGGCAAATACTTTCTTTCATTCCCTCCCTCACTGTTTCCCTCTCTCTTTCTTTGTCTCTCTTCCTTCTCCTTCTCTCAGTCCATCTCCCACAGTGGCATTTGAAAAGGCATGAGAAATTCCAAAGGAGGAAGCAGAGCAGGCTTCCCAGGAAAGTAGAGCTGAGTCTAATGAATTGGTGGCCTAGTGGTCCCTCATGACCACATCAGCTCCTGCACAGATCAAGCCTGTAGCTGGACTCCATCAATACTGAGCACACGAAAGGAGACAGCAGAGGGTTTCCAGGAGAGGGAAGAGCGTGCGCGGGAACACAGGCAGGGATTTCGAGGGCACTGGGGCAGGCCTGCAGGGGTGGCCGAGGTCCACAGTTGTCAGATCCAGCAAAGAAAGGAAGCAGCAGAGGGGCAGAGGGAAGAGAGAGCCAGATGAGGCGTCATTTGGAATTTAGGGAAGTTGATGAGATGGCATCTCCACTGCTTTGAACTTTGCTGAAAATGACAAAATTATGTTTGGACACTAAGACATGAATCAATGAAAAAGCAAGAAGATCGTGCAAAGTCAGGAGAAGCGGGTCTTGAAATCATGAGTTCTTTACATTGTCTTATCCTCCCATTTCAAAGGAATCTTCCTTCCTTGCAAGTAATTGTCGCACAGAAATACATTGTCCCTCTGAGCATGAATACACTGTCCCTGTGTCCCGTAGACTTTCACCGGTGCTGAGCTTCTGAGTACAGCAGCACTAGAGACGGGGGCCTCCTCAAGCTCACTGCTCCCCAGCTGCGCTGCGTCCCCGGGCCAGCGTGACCGCCAGCTGTGGCCCTGGAAGAGGAGGGCACGGTGACAGTGACCCGCTGACCTGTGCCCCCCCAGTTTCCAGGCTGCCTTTGCACTCCCAGTGCTCGCTTGTTTTTCCCTGTCTCTCTCCAAACCCCAAGAAGCTGTGAGCCGATCGGGGTCCGCTTCCTGTCCCCGGTGCTGCCCACTGTGAAGGTCCTAGCTCACCTCTTCCTCTGCTTCTCGACCCTGACTGTAGATCCTGACTCATGCTCAGGTGACTCCTCTGCGCCTCGCTGATTGTGGCTGGAATTTAGAGCCGCTTGTCACCTTTCATTTGCTTCCCTGGGAAATTCTGATTCAGACCTTCTGATACAGCCTCACCACCGGGGACCCTGGCGCTGATTCTAGCCTTGAAAAGCTTCCAAGATTTATTTATATATTTATTTCTTTTGGTCTTGGATGTCGGATCGGCTTTATTCCTAATAAGGACAGCCCCCGATTTCTAACAATTCACGGTCTGGACGAAGCCTGGCACCCACAGAACTCCGCCACATGGAGCTGGAACGCACATGCCTCTCTTAGGTAGGAGCTGGCGCGCCGGTTTCCAAGGCCGGCCTGTCTGTCACCGGGCAGGCAGGCCTGGGAGGCTGCCGAGAAGAGCCTGGCGTGGGCCTTTCGAAGTGCGTTTTTGTTCAAAGCAAGTGGTCTTAGAAGCAGATTGCATTTTTTTGCAGTTTTAGTACAACGATTAAAAAAAAAGTCCCTACCGGCACTCTTGAGTGAGCGCAGTTTTTTATTTTTAATTTTTTGCCTGTCTTCCTTGTGATTTTGAATTACCCATGGTACAGTGAAGTCTTGTATAAATACAAGCGCAGAATCCTTCCCAGCAGCGAATTCTTCATAAGAGCCTGCTGCTTCTTGTGGTGAAAAATATGTGAAATAACTCTTTCACAAAGTAATAGAAGTTTTAAGTCAAATTATGCTAATTTTTACATAAATAGACACAAATTCAGGGAATAATAAGATGCAGTATGAATCAAACCCCATCTTAAAGACTGCCCTCATTAAAGAAAAAAGAAAAACTATCTAGTTAGGAGACAGAAAAAGATGAAATGTTAAACGATCTCTCAGTTGCTAGTTGAGGTATTCACCCACAATGAAGAGAATCATCCACTAATAAAATTACTCCACCTCTCACTTTTCTAAGTCTTTCAAACAAAACATTAATTTGCTTTTTTATCAATAGTGTAAAACCTGCAACTGTGCTTGGAGGATTTCTTATTTCCTGTATAAAATAGGCTCCATAACCTACTATGTAATTATATCAGGTAAAATATATAGGATATATTCATTGGACACAATGCCTCTTACAAAAAATAAACCACATAGAGCATAGTTCACTTCATAATTTTATCCAGAGCTTTGCAGGAATTTGGTGTTGTTTCAGAAGTACAGTTTTGAATACAATTTTTTTAAAATATCATTTCTCCATAGTTAACTGCTACTTCTGTGTCTTTAAATATCAAGTGACACGTATGGCTCTTCTAAAATGTTCAAAGAGTTTTTTTCACATCGAACTGTTATTTCTGCCTCAGAGAAAGTCTCAAAGTTTCTCAATACTGATCGATCCCATTTCCACAATTGCCAGACACCTCTACCGGCATCAAACCACGTGTGCTTTTAACTGACTTGCTGAAAAGCAGACATTCAAAACCGAAGAAAATCAGAAGACAGTGAAATACTGGCACAAAAATGGATAGAAAGTGTTCATCAAACTGTCTACAATGTCCTTTCTGCTAATACCACCTGTGTGCTGCATTTCTTTCTCTCTCCCTCCCTCTCCCTTCTTTTTTCTCTCCTTCTTTCTTTGTGTTATTTATTCACTGATTTGTTCTTTTATTTTCTTTCTGGCTTTCTCTTTCATTCATGCTTTAGCTCTAGGGCTCCCAGCCTTGGCATCTGGGCTCCGGGAGACTCCTGGAGCCTAGACTCTGTCTATCCACAGTGCTACACCTGCCTTCGCCCCGCCGGGATGAGAAAGGACAGAGGACCAGCACAGGGAGAGACAGCGGGAAGGTGGAAACAGCTCATGTCATCCATGTCCTCTGTCGTGCTGAGCTGTTATTTTGCCCAGTGAGAGTTCTGAGCTGCTGAATGGTCAAACAAGCAGAACTGTGGTCTGACAATCAGAGAGCAAATGTTCTTTGGGGTCCTCTGCATCCTCCGAGGGAGTCGCCTGATTCTTTTTCTTTCTATGTGTCAGGGCAAGGATGGTGTCCTAGGTGCCTGCATGACTGGAGACTCCACATTCATTGCCTATCTCATGGCCCTCTGTCCTTGCAGGATGTCACATTCAGGTCCCTCTTGCAGTGGGGACCACCATGTGGTCAGAGCATCCTGGCCCCTGGATTCCTTAGACAATTCACAAAGTTTCTAGGTTGCGATTTATAATTTGTTTCCAAAATTGCAAAATCACTCTGATGTGAACGCCTGTTCTCCGAACCCATTCCAGATGTGTTTTGAACTCCAGATTTACCAGACAAAAATGCTTTAAAATAATGAGAATAATAATAAGAGCAGTTAATATTTAAAGAAACAGACCTCATCAGTCCTTTGAGCTTAACAAACAATCTTAGCTTGTCTTGTGAATTTTTTTTTTCTGTTGGGCAAAATTTGTTTGGCCAAGCATTTCTCCCTTAATTTTTAAACCCCTGAGTATTTTGGGGGAAACATAATCCATATGTTTCTAGTTCACTGCTTCTTAAATCCTCAAAATGTTGTTTTCCAAAAAGCTTTTTAGTCCTAAAAGTGTTTTATCAGACACCATGCAAAATCTCGAAAGAATTTCTTTTTACCTTAATTTGGAGATCCCAGTGGACAGGAACTCACATGCCTAGAGTTTGTTTCTAAATTTAACATAACAAAGATTGACTGAGGTCCACAGCTGCCCAGCTGCAGCCAGGACTTTGAAAAGTACTATGCTGTTGGAGGAGCACATGTGCCGAATGGAATGTACAAATCAAAGCACACCAGAAAGAAATTTTTGAGGGGTGGCCAGCAATCCTTCTGAGGAGTGGCTGTTGTGTATCAATTTCTATTATTATTTCTATTATTTGATTAGTTTTCTTTTACTTGTTAGTTCCCCTGGTCACCATTCCTCAGGTCTTTTAGTTGTGTGGTTGTATCCTGGGTAATTCCATTTTGTATACTAAGGGGGAGAAAAAGAAGAAGAGGAAGAAGAAGGAGAAGAAGAAGAAGAAGAAGAAGAAATAATAATTAGAAAAAGTATTTTGATCATCTTGTCAGAGTGAAAAACGTATGAAAAAGACACAAGAATGTATTGTCTAGAATGCATTTGTAATTTCCATAATCCAGTAAAAAAAAATCATTCATTGCCAGTTTATTTGATTTAACAGCATCCAAAGTGTAAGGTTATATGGAATAAATAGCTAATTGGGTTAATTTAATAGCAGGTTAAATCTTTTATTTTGTCTAAAAGGCACATTAAAATAGTGCAATTTTCAAGTGGTCTTGGAAATCTAAAGTAGATTTTCTTGATAAAAAAATATATATAGCTTTCCCACTGCTGGGTTTCTAGTGGGAGTTGCTGGCTCCCTTCCAGATCGCCGCGTGAAAATCTAAGCAGCCTGTATAAGTGCAGAATTTAGTGTTGGGTCTTAAGGTTTTGTTTGGCATCTTGCCAAAGATGTTATGCATTTAGCTGGGAAAATTGCCTAGAAGTTAATTGAGAGGAAAACACTAATATACAACCTACCCCCCCGAAAATAAAAAGCCTTGGCTATGCATATGGTGCTGTTCATTGATAAGATTTGTATGTATACAATAAAGACTGGGAGTAAAGTTGCTTAGAACGGATTTTCACTGATTATCCACCCACCATGTCTGTCTGCTCCTTGGAGGAGGCTGCAGGTTTTTTAGATCAGGCTTTTCTCCCAGCACCTGCCCATTCGAGGCCCGAGGTCATCTACATCCTTTTAAAGGTGTTACTGAGTAAAGGACAAGTATCATGTAGGAATTCAAGAGAGAATATATATTAATTCCATCTGCTAATCAAATATTTTAAATAGGACATTTCAGTGCAGGACGTGGGTTTCTTCTCTCCAGGGGAGATGGGTGGAATTTGCTTTCTCGATGAAAAGAAGCGGGGGCCTCATTTGAACCTCTCACTCCCGGGCCACCTGTGACTGGGACAGTTCTCGGACTTGATCTCTTCAGGGTCTTGAGCCGGACTTGTCAGGAGTTCCTGGCTGTATTCTGACAAGAGGCTCAGTACCTGAACATCGCATTTCTAACCCGGGGTAGCCAATTGGTGTTCTTTGCTCTCCTAACTTTCTCTCCAGCACTATACTTCTCTTTGGCCTGTGATCCGTTCCTATGTGTAGGATTCCCACACCCTCGTTTTTCTTTTCTGATAAGAATTGTGAGAGAAACCGTCAGAGGTCCTAAGGAGTTGCTGCTGTGTTCCCCTCTTCAAAATGAAAGTAAACAAGGCTGGTCGTGCATCTCTGTCTGTTATTCCTGGGAGGTCGAGATTTATCTGCGGAACCCACTGACACTATTTTGCCCCATCAGGAATTAATTCACAGTGTCTGGGAACGTCTGTCCCCCCTGCATCTCCACCTGCCTTCTTCCTCCCAGAAGCTTCAAGCCTTGGATAGAAAAACCAGCCCTTCTCCAAAATGGAGTCCAGCCCAAAGCTGGAGAGCCCTGCTCTGCAGTGACTGTGCCGCTCACAGCAAGCGGCGTCCTGGTCACTTTTGGAGCTGGTCTCTATGGCGTGCACTGTGGGCTCGAAGAAAAGCCTTGACTGGGGAGGGCAGTAAAGACAGAGGAACAAAGCGAGAAGGGGGTGCGCCTGGGGCTAGAAAGCAAGGGAAAAGTGATCCTTCAATTCAGAGGAGTGGGCTTTTGTACCTGCACTGTATCCTTTTGATGTGTTAAGATAGAGAGGACATGAGTATGGCAGAGACAATGGAGTTTGCTACTGTATGAATTCCTTCCCCTTACGCTTAATCCTGTCCTTGCTGGGGCCTTGGGGGGGAAGCTGGTAATTTTGGTGAGCCCTCAAAGGCGGGCTGTGGCTTGAATTCCTGCCTGTATCCCGTTGATAATGAACAGGCCTAATGAATGCGGGTAAGTGGTAGGAATCTGTGACCAGCTGCAGCGGGGCAGGTAATACAGCTCGGATTTAATTGGGAGCAGGTATTGGAAGTCTGTATTACTTTAATTGGTGAGGGGTTTTCTAAATGGAAAGGACAAAGTATAATGGACAAATTGTGCCGTACAATAGCACTTAAGCTGGGATTGTATGCATTCGTTAATCTGCTGAGGAATGAGGCAATTCTAAACAATTTTCTCAGTGAAACCAACTCCAGAGAGCTTGTCCCTTTTGTCCTCCCTTGGGAAAATGCAAGATTGAAACAGAAAATACCTTTACCGAGGCAATCATTTGCCACGTGTGGAAAGCGGATACAGCTGTAAACTATGAAAAAGGGATCTTTGTAGTACAATAAAGGATGGAAAAAGAGATAAAGCTTGGGATAAGAGCAGGCCTGTCACTGCTTCGAAAGGAGGAATAGAGTGATGGCATTTACGGTGACAGACGAGACTCCAAAGAGAACGCAGGCCAGTTTAGAGAGGAGAACTTGATATTTAACAGAAAGGGCCATGATAATTAAAAGTAGCGTTACATTAAGCTATTACGCATATCATTAATGGTAGAAAGAAATGGGTGTCTTTTAAAAAGTTAATGATTCTTATGAAACTGTCCTTGAAGCCTGACAATTTTAAAAGTCTTTATGAGAATCAACCTGGCTGCATAGGTTGTGATTCTGATTTCCAATTTCTCTTTAAAATGAAAAGAAGCAAGGCCATTGAAATCACTCCCCTATCACCATGTGGCATTGCCCATGGACCAGTACTCAAGAGCTGCGTGGTAGAAATGGGTGTCAGAGCCAGCCATGCAGCTGCGACCACAAAGGGGCCCACGGAGATATGGCTGTGCCGTGGCGTCACGGGACACTTCGGGTCAGACACATGCGATTGCTTTGTTTGCTTTGAGAATTTGTCTTTGACAACATCCAATGGCAGATCTATGGAATATTTGCAGGAAAAAATTGTTTCCAGATTTGTGGCTCAGTGAGGAGCACTGATGAGATTCTTCAGCAGGATTCTCAGCTGGCTTGGGCCCAATGGTAGACAAACAATTGTACTTGAATTCTTCACAGGAAGCTTACACTTGTATATTTCATTACAGGTGGGAAAACTGGAAAGATCGAATGTCCTTGGGAGTTCACGAGGGTTTGGCAGTAGGAGGACAAAAACAAAACGGAGCAGAGACGGAGCGTGGCCCCGACTTTCCCAGCATCCCCAGGTGGGTGTCAAGTATTGCCTAATGGGAAGAGCCAGACGAGTCGGCTTTCTACCCTGGCTGCAAAGGCCGAATTATCTTACCTCCACTATTGTTCCGGCTAGAAGCTCATCTACAGAGCTACAGTTTACATAAAGAATTCTTTGGAAGGGAAACAATTTTGCTATCTATGCATCTAGATCCTCACCTATTGGCCAGTACAGACATTGGCCTCAGTCTCTAAAGTACAAACTATGAAACATCCTCAGTGTGAAATCATATTTATTCTGAAAGTAAAATTTTAAATCTTTGTCGGATGTTGGTGCACTATGGGAAAATCCTGCTTGGAAGGCAGCAAAAGATGCCATCAACTGTAAGATGAAACCAAAAATCAGTCATGTTCATCAAAGCCTGTTCACAACATTTAGACAGGAGACTCGCTATGCGCACGTATTTATGAATATGTTTGTAAGAACGGCAACCGAAATCACTCCTAGGCCTCTACATCGAGGAAGGAAAGCCTCTCAGCTTCCTTGGTGGGCAAAGGTAAGACTGAGGTAGAAAATAAAAAGCTAAATCCTGAGAGATTCTCTACTGTAATTGTGACATAGAAAATCACTTCTCTCTACTGAAAAGTCATACAGGCTTTTAAAATATAAGGGGGTGTGTGTGTAGGTTGGTGGAGTTGAACAGAATAAAGTTAGTGATGTGATACCATGCTATATAGACTTGTGACAGACTCTCAGAATCAAAAAAATGAAGTAACAGTAGTGCAAGTATGTGTGAAATTTCCACCCAAATCACAGCCCTGGAATCGACCTGAAGTATTCTGTACTTGACTTAATGCTTGTCGATTTTTCCTTACCCAAAAAATAGCTGAAGTGTGTCCCCCTCGGTAAAAGTCTTACAAGAAGCTTAACTTGCAATGATTGACCATTGGCAATATTGACTTATTAAGACATTCATTGTCTTAAGATTAATTTACACTGGACATCTGAATAAAAAAGAATTTTTGCACACACACATTCACACACACACATGTAGGTACACACACAATTTATTATCTACTATGCACTGTTATGCATCTCTAGCTAGTTTATATTATGGTCTTCTTATCAAAGTCAGCAACTATAGGTTCATTCTACATCATTTAATTAGTTGTGTCTTTAGTTTATCAAACTAGAGATTTTGATTAAATGTTGTAAGGTGGAGATTATATAGATACAATGATAGTGTTTTATACCTTTGAGGTACCCAGAGTTGTAATCATCAAATGAAGAAGTAAGATAGAGAGTTCCAATAGAATTTGAAAGATTTATGAGGTAAAAACCTGGATATTTAGATAATTTCCCTTGGGATTTGGGCAGCTCTCTTATCATTCTTTCATCTTCACCTATGAAAATGGTAATGGACACAAAGTAACATCCTCCTCTTCATATAAGGAGAAACATTTGAGTTTGATGCTTTGTGTTTATCACTTATGCTATGTATATTGATACATACTGATACATTGTATGTATTGGTGGCCCTTTCCGGAAACTAATGGATCAGAACTGAGGAGTCTCACTGAAGAATCATTTTGCTCTCAATCTTTTCTAAACATCTCTACATATAGATATGGATGGCCAGAAAAATAAATTATAAAATAGCAGTATTCAAGATTATCAAGGGCTGGGGATCTAGCTCAGCAGTCTAAGCGCCTGCCCAGCAAGCGCAAGGTTGTAAGTTCAATACCTGGTGCCGCAAAAAAAGAAAAGAAAAGAAAAGATTATCATATTTATGTACTCTGCTAAGATGCATCTATTTAGGGAGATATATTACTATAAATAATGCCTATCTCTGTCAGATGCATTTTTTAAAAATATACTTATGCATCAGCATCTGAAATCTCGCAAAATGAATATTCGCCTACTGTCCTAGTTCAAGATTATTCAATGATATCTAGAGCTTATACCAATTTTACACATTTTGTGAGACAATTAATTTATTCATTAAACTAAAAGACCTTTTTGTGATAAATGTTCTTCTGCTGTTCAAAATACTGAACCCTGAGAGATGAAGAGGAAAAAAGGAGAAATGAAATCAAAGTTTCTTTTGGTTCAAAAAATGTAAAGAATTTTATGAGATCTCCCACATAAAATATATAAAATTTCTTCCTACTTCATAAAAAGGGGAAAAAAAAAAACCCCACCACATCACCATTGCATAGTAAAAAAAAAAATACTCTTTCTAGAATTTTTTATTGAAAATTTTTCTATGTGAAACAGAAATATTATCTATTCTTCACTCAAGCACTGAGTCTGGAGCTTATTTATTTATGTTTTGAACAATGCAAGATTATTACTTTTCTGATTTCGGATGTTTTGTCTGTGGATATGTCAAGATATATGTCCCCAAAATTCTTGCAGAGGAAAAGACAAAAACAATCTACAGGATAATTTCATAACATACAGCATCCTATACAATTATGGGAGAAATAACTCTGCTAAATACTTCATGATTTAAAGGTACAAGCATGTGTGAAAATGTGCCAGCCTTGGAAGAGCCAACAGATCCAACGAATTTGGTAGACTGATTTCATACTTTTATACATGAGGGTGAATTTGTATTTAAAATTATTAGAGAAACAGAATGTGGAATAGAAATTGTAATGAAAAATAGCAGGATGGGGGAGGGGAAGCGGAATCTTAAAGGAACCTTAAGGAACCCCAACATTGTAGTACCCGAGATCAATTAATAAACAGAAGATTAAGTCCATTATAAGTTCAAAGAAATGTTCGTTATACTTGTGTTCTTAGAAAGACAAACCAGTAAGCTTGTTGTGTGAATGTTTTGGTTCTTAACATTTATTTGCTGAAATTTAGGGAATGACATTGAGAACAACCAGTAATAATGGAAACAAAAATAAATGATATGAAATATTGACACTGACTAGAGAGACACTGGTCTTCTCCTTCAAGCCTCAGAATATAACAATGGAAAAAGAATTTCTGGACATGTAAAACGTGAAAGCCCTTGGAGAAACCTCAGAAAAAAGACTGAAAAATAAATTCCTATTCCACAAACACAAATGCAAAACAAACCAAACAGAAAGTGTGTGAAATAACTTTGCAGGATTTCTGGAAAATTATGCAAGGCTTACAGTAATGAAGTGATCAATCAAGAAAAGGCCCAACTTCAAAATAGTAAGGCAATGTTTGATGTTTTCTCTCTTCACCCCACAGAGCCTCAATAGTACATGACTGTGTTAGTCTTGAGCTGTGACAATTTGATGAGTGGTTCTCCATCTCAAAGAGGAGGGAGCACAGCAGACCTTTGCAAATCACTGTGCATGCTTATCTTTACTGGGATGAATGGGCACCTGAGGGACAGACTTGCTCATCTCTGCTCCATGTAACTGTGTCTACAAAAAAAATACCAGCAGTGAGTATTGCTCTTAAAGTCTACTTGGGGAAAGAAAACCCACAGACCACATGGGATTGGTTGGTGGAGACATACAATAGACTATCCAGGTCCCAGAAAAAAAAAAAGCCAGAGTGAGACTCCAGAAATTAAGACATTCAAAGCAACTACATATACAGAGGAATTTATAAGGTCATAGGCATACTCAGCAAAATTTCTTAGCGTACTGTAATCTTTCACCTCAGTTTAACCCTAGATTCATAGCCAGTACAGCCAGTTCATAAACTACACCAACACAGAGGCAGTCTGTGAGGGTGGAGGACTGTCTTTGTCCTCTTCTTTCTTTGTTTCAGTGTTTTTTGTCTATTTCAATTCTTACCATTCCAGGAACTCTCTGTAAGAGGTCCAGCTTAATGCAAATTAAACTTACAGCAATAGAGAGTGCATAGGCCTGGAAGACTCTCTGTGAAAATTGTGTGGAAAAGTGTCAAAGCAAATTGACTATAGCAATTTTCACTTCAATCAACAATAAAATAGAAAACACTGGGAAATGGTGGAAAGAGAACTTCCAAAGTTACCACGTTATAAAATAAAATGTAAGTTGTCAACAACTCCCACAAAAATTGCAACACTTACAACAAAACAGGAACATGATCCATGTAAACAATATGATTGACATAAATCGAGCTGAGGAATCATAGGTACTGGATTTACTGGACTAAGACTTTAATAGCACTATCCAAAGTTTGCTAAAATAGGGGAAAATACTATGACTACTATCTTAAGTTTGCTAAAATACATAAGGGAAAATAAAGATGAAGCACTAAAAGAAATTTGAACCACAAAATATGATCAAAATAAGAATATCATCAACAGGTAGTAATTATTTTTTAAAACATAACATTCTGGAGCCAAAAATTATAAAAACTACAATGAAAAATTCATTTGTAGGGATCAATAACAGATTTGCAGAAAGTTAATGAACCTGAAGGTAGGACAATTGAAATAATTGAGTCTAAAGAGCATAAAAGAAAACAGTGAAGAAGAGTGAACAATATTTAGGATAGTTATAGGGCACCATCAGCTGACCACAAAATATATTATAAGAATAATAGGAGGGGGTTGGGGATTTAGCTCAGTGGCATTAGTGCATGCCTGGCAAGCACAAGGTTGTGAGTTCAAGCCCCAGCACAAAAAACAAAACAAAACAAAAAGAATACTAGGAGGAAGCATTACAGGCCATCAAATCAGACAAGAAGTGTTTTGTTTTGTTTTGTTTTGTTCTATTCTCTTTAAAATGAAAAAAATAAAAATAAAAAAGAATACTACGAGGAAAAAGAAAGAAAGAGTAATAAAGACAACAAATATCCAAATACTTCTCAAATATGAATAAGGACATGAATCTACAGATCAAATAAACTCAGCAATTCATATATACTCAACAAGACCCAGACCAAGACACATTATAATCACATTGTGAAAGCTAAGGCCTAAGACATACTCTTAGAAACACTTATAAAGTAGTAACTTGATATGTGTGAGGTATGAGCAAATTGTAGGAAAATGTTTACATTTTTGAAAATTCAAGTAAAAGGCAAATCGCCGTTAGTGTTGATACCCCTCTAAACTTTCCCCTCTCCTTAACACACTTATCCCATTACTCTTGCCATGTTCTAAAGAAGATCTGGAAGTCCTCTTTCATCATATCATTATACAGTGTGATCAAATACATGGTGAGTGGATTTGCTGAGTGCTATCCATAGAAAGGCAATTGTAAAAATATTACAGCGTGTCCTTATTCACTTACCTTACTCACAAGTCTGGCACCATGTCACTGCTGGCTGTCTCCCAAAGTCACAATGACCATGAAAGGGGAATAATTTGAAGTGATTCAGGACATTCAGGCAGCCATAACAGTGCAATTACAGAGGTGAAAGAGAACTCCCAGAACTGCTTCAGAAAATGACCATGATGATAGGATAAATATATTCAAAGCAGTGGGTACCATTCTGAGGGGGATTAGTGGCAATGTGCCTTTTACCATAATAATTTTAAAAAATTAACATTCATGGCATTTTCTGATCATGTTGTGAATGCCATTTGCTTTGAGCTTGTATTAACCCAAGTCAGTTAGAACTTTTGTATGTTATATGTGATTTCTATAGTAACAGCAAATAAAGCATCTATAAAATATATACAAACAGAAAGGAAGAGAGAATCAACCGTGCAACTACAAAAATCCACTAAACAGAAGAAGTCTATTCTGGAGGAAATTAGAGAAAAGCTAAAAGACACAGAGAAAACAAATAGCAAATGGCAGAGTCCTTCTTATTTAGCACTCATGTCATTTGAATGGATTAGTATCTCCAGTCAAAAATCATCAGTTGGCAAAACAGATAAAAACACTATCCAATTAATTACCTGCCCTCTTCAAATCATTTTAGATGTGAGGCACAAATAATCTGAAAAGAAAAAATATTCCCCATAAAGAATAATCAAAACAAATCTGAGTAGCTACACTAATACCAGACAAAAGAGACATTGATTCAAACCCTGTGATAAGAAACAAAACAGAATATTATGGATTGAGAAAAAATCAATTCACCAAGCAGATATGGCAGTTATCAATATATACCATATGCACTAAATATCAAAGGCCCAATATATATGCTGCACCATCAACAGATTTAAAGGAACAAGTTGACAATGGTGTAGTAATAGAGACTCCAGTGTTCCCAACTTCAGTAATGGACAGAACAATAAAGTAGAGCTCACTGTGAACTTAGGGGATTTGAACCCCACCATGTCACTAGTATTAAAAGACATATGAATATCATTCCATCCAATGATAGTTGAATGCACACTTCTGTCACGTAGAACCTTCTCCAGTATAAACTGCAAAATTATCCACAAATAATTCAAGTGATAAACAATTGAAATCAGAAGAAGTATCTTTTCTGGACACAGAAAATTTAAAATAGCTAGAACTCTATTTAAAAAACCCAAAAAATTTCATATATATGGAAATTAAGTGAGACACATTTAAATAATAAATTGCTCAAAGAACAAGAAATTTAGAAGTACCTGTGAAAATGAAAACAAAGCATGCCAGACCAGGAAAGCAGCAAAAACAGAGATGATTGGGACATCTACATCTGCAAAGACACATGCTAAAAAAGGAAAACTTTCTTAAATCAATAGCATACTATAGAACTTGGAAAAAAAAAACTATGGAAAAAGATAACATAAGGCAATAAAAAAACATTCAGTACTCCTTACTGGAGTAGAAAAATTTGACAAAGTCCAACACTATTAAAACACTTATCAAACAATGAACAGAAGGACGATCCCTCAACCTGCACCTCAAAGTGCACATATTACATTGTATTTACGTATCAAAGATGGAAAGCTTGGTCCTCACCTCATAAACACCAATGCACCTGCTATTATCACTTCTACTCAACACACAAGTGGAAGTTCTGACCAGAGCAAGAGACAAGAGAATGAAATAAGAGAACCCAAGCTGGAAAGCAGGAAATAAAGTTATCGCTATTAATAGATAATATGAGCTTGTAAGTGAAAAGGCTGTAAAGATTTCACAAAAAGCACTGTTGGAATTAAATGAACAAGTTCAGTAAATGGCTAGAATTCTATCTTAACCCTAAAAAATCTCAAATATGTGGAAATTAAATGAAACATGTTTAAACAATGCCATCCATCCTCAGTGGCCAGGAGCACCACCCGAAAGGGTATATTTGCCTCCCTGTTATGCCCTCTCTTACTACTTCCCGGCTTCTACAACATGAGCATCTCTTCCACCAGACCTGTCTGCCATCCCTTCCTGTCTTGTAGTCAGCTGACTGTGGGCTCAAAACAGGAGTGAAAATAATCCTCCCACTTTTAAATTGTGGGTATCATGTATTGTTCTTGAGCAATGAGAAAGTAAGACATGGCTCACATCATAGCAACTAGGGAGCAAAGGGAGAGGGGTAATGATCACTGCCACACAGCCCCTCTGAGGGCCAGTCCCCAATCTCTTAATCACAGTGAGCTCCACTGCTTAAAATGTGAACCATTTCAAACAATGGTACGCCACTTCGCACCCACTTATGATGTTTATTTTTAAAGTACACTGCACCCAATGTCAAAAATGTGAAGAAACAATGATTCTCATGTTATGGAAGAAAATATACAATGCTTTAGCCTCTTTTAGAAAGTTGTGCTCCAAAATGTGGTATATCCTCATAATAATGGAATACTACTCAGCCATAAAATCTACAAGTTATTGATAAATGGAAAATCCTAAATGAGCCTCAAAAACATCACACTAAAGGAACCGAGTGAGATGCAAGTGACCACATTTTGTATGTCCCTCTTTCGATGGGAAGCTCAGTGAAGGTGTAATGTAAATCGCATATGCAGAAAGTAAGTTAGTTATTGTGTTGAGCTGGTTATGGAGACAGTGATTAATTGCTAAGGGGAAGGAGATGCCTTTTACAAAGACTGAGATGTTCAGAAACAGATTGTGGTGATGACTACACAACTCCATTAATTTAATCCAAAAAATATACACACGCAGAGATTTCTTTATATGACTGCTCCTTAAAATTCATTTTCCCTATCTCTCCCATGAAACAAAATTTTATCATCATGCTTTTTTGGTGAAGTTTGCTATTATTCTGTATTCTTTCTCTATGTTAAGAATGAGTAAAGAGTCCAATATCAGAATCCATTTTTATACTCAAACCAGTCATTTTACTGTGAAGTAAGTAAAACAACAAGGGCTCAATTAAAATATCACCTGAATGTTGGTGTATAAAGTAGCGTATGCTTTAGGAGTGCTCAGGAAAGCATTAGGGGAGTGAGATTGAATGGGACCAAGGCAAATAGATGGATATGATCCTTGAAGTTGAAATGGATGGTGTACACTCTACAAGCAGGGTTTCACCCCCCTCTTCAGCACTGGGGATTAAACCCGGGGCCTTCTCATTGAGCCAAATCCCCAGACCTTCTCTACCTTTCTTTCATTTTTGAGACAGGGTTTTGCTGAGTCACTAAGTTGCCCAGACTGGGCTCCAATTTGTGATCCTCCTGCCTCCACCTCCCTGGATGCTGGGATCACCAGAATGCACCACCACACACCTGGCTTATATATGGGCATCGTTAATAAGTTACAGAAAAGAGTCTCCCTTGTGTCTAGAAAATTCAATTAGCAAAATTTCCAATAAGGAGGCCCCCAAAGAATATCTGTGATACGTGGACAGGTAAATTGAGACCTTGACATCCACTTGGTAGCAGAGCACCATATATTTCAATAGACTTTCTTCAGTGGATGGAAGAATATCATTACCTTAACAACCAAATTTATCTTATTTTAGAGCAAAAAATTTGCATTGCAGACATGATATTATGATTTCTAAGGTCCCTGAAGCTCTGTTTTCTAAAAAGTACATTTTAGATTCTGTTTTGAGTTTCTCATTTTACTTTCATAAAACTTTAGATTAGTACATGAATAGGGAAGCAGACACAAACCAATTTTCACATATATTCGTAGCATTTCTGTTAATTAACTTTCCCATAACTGGGCAAAATACCTTGCACCTTTAACATGGAGAGGATTACTTGTCTCATGCTCTCAGACGTTTCAGCACATGGTTCCTTGGCTCTAAGGCAGAAGAATCATGACAAAAGCACGTGGCAGAGTAAAACTGCTTAATTTACAGCACCTGGGGGTCAGATCCAGGGAGGAGAGGGCTAAAAACTGAAGATAGTCCCCAGGATCTTGCCATGATGACCGGACAGACAAAACCCGAAGTATGCTTTTCTAATTCTCTAGATGGCTCGCGGTCCAATCAACTTAAAAACTCTGCTTGCTTCTCATATCTTACTCCTCATTGGCTTGACACCCAAACACATCTCCTTAAAGTATACCTCATCTCTAAGTAAATGCAGAGCCATAATGCCACCTCACATGATACAACCATCCTGCGAATGATTTAAAATGTACCAAAAGTTCTGCTATTTTTTAAATGTCTAATCCAAAGTCTTCTCCAAGATTTAAGGCAAATTCTTAGCTACGAATCTGTGTAAAATTGAAAAATCCAGCTAAATATTCCGAAATTATAATGATGCAAGGTAAACGTTGCCATTCCAAAACGCAGGAACAGGGAGAGAGGAAAGAATAGGGCCCAAAGCAAGACAAAAAAGCTGGGCAAAGTTTAAGTCCCATACCTGAATATCTGGCATCTCACCTGTGCAGCAATGAGGAGTGGGTTCCAAAGTGCCTGGGCAGCCCATTCATGGGCTGTGCCTTTCCTAGGTAGATGCTTAATATTCCTGGCATCTCTGACTTCCCAAGGTATCCACTGCACCTGCAGCTTCCCTCTCACCACTTCAGCACCCACTTCTCAGGGCTGTGTTGTCTGGGCTTCTAGACCTTTCTCTTAAATCTTAGAGAAACTTCCATGACCCCTCAACTCTTCCATTCTTTATGACTGAACAGTGAGTATTGAGTGGACAACACCAAGGTCTGGTGCCAAATAGTAGTTAGAGTTCCTTTGGCCAATGTGACACCATCCTCTGAGAGCCTGGATGGATGAGCACAGTGAAATGAGGCACAGAGAATCAATCCCTATGTGAAGTTTCCTAAGAAAGAGGCTCAAGGCTACTCTCCTCAAGTGAAAGACATTTTACTTTGGAGCACATGACAGGTGAGGTCTTGCTGATTCCTAAGATGCCCTCAAGGCATCTGTCTTCTTTTCTCAGTGCAAAGCATTTGGTTTCTTTTTAATTGTGCTAATCTCCTTGGCAATGACATCTGCTTTTGGGTCTTAGTTTATTTGTGATTATAAATGGTTGAGATTAAGGGTAGTGGACTAATTGATCTGGCAGAGAAAATTTTAAGGCAAATCAATTTTCAGGCTCTGGTATGATTTTGCTATAGGCTGCTTTTAGCTTAAATTGTTTTGAGAATTGATGGAGGTAAAAAAGCACAGCAAAGGCACTTGAGAAACTTAAGTTTGAGGCTGAAAATGAAGTCTTAGGATGTGTGGGGAATATAGACCAATTCTTTGCTAGAATATAGCATCTATGATTTCTAACTAAATTCCCAATAAAATCCCCATCTAAAATCTCACGAGCCTGACCTTTGCTGTCTGCATTTTTGTCAGCATTCTGTTTTTCTGAGCTGTGACCAGTACTGCCCCTCAGGCTCTACTTACAATGTGCCAGAACTTCTCTAGCCCTCATCTTCAATATTTTCCAAATTTGTCTTGCATACTAGGTGCAAAATGATTTTAAAACATATGATCTGCTGTTGTCACAGCAAACACCCCTTTTCTTATTCAAATTTTCTGAGTTAGTCAGTTTTTCCATTGCTGAACAAAATAAATGATACCTGCAATTTAAAGCAGGAGAGGCTAATTATTACAGTCCATAGCTGGCTGCATCCAAGGCAGAAGTAATAGAGTACAAAAACATGGTGTAGCAAAGCTGCTTAGTTCATGCAGCCAGGAAACAGAACAGGGAAACAGCATCAGAGAGAAAACCACTAGGAACCAGATATAACCCTAAGGCCACACCTCAGTGACCCACCCAGCCATACACAGATCTGTACTTAGTAATTCCCTAAAAGGTCCTCATCTCAGTCAAGTTGACAATCCAGATTAGCTATCACAGCATGCTATAAAAACTAAAGTATAATTATTTTCAACTTGGTCATCCATAAAAATTGCCACAGAACTCCCTTAATTAAATCACTTAAAACTGAATATCACATGACAATTAGAAAAGAAGAGATACTCAAGAGCCCTGGATTCCTGTGTACCTGTGGAAATATAAGAAGAAAATCTTTCTTCTGAACATGTTTTCAAGAGGAAACAAAAATACAAGCTGTGGTCATTTGAGTATAAAATAGCTATCAAGAAGTATGCCTTCCAATGAAAGCACAAACTGATTGATCATTTTTTTTTCAAGCCTAAGTCTTGTAATCTGAACAACTACTTCTAAAATAGCAATATGCAATATATTAACTGCTGTTAATTTCCTACTTTTTTTTAAAGTCTGTATTACTTCTATCCTTTTTTTGTTTTGTTTTTAAAATTAAAAAAAGAAGTATACCTTCCATTCCAATAACATTGGTGATCTTTGTTATTTCACAATTTTAACCAAATAAGAACATTCTTTTTATTTTCTTCCCTATGTTTTTGTGACAACTGTGAAACCTCAGTCATTAACTGAGGTACTTTGTTTTTATGCCTACAAATGATTGGTAGTGTGCAGTCTTTTGTTGTCTATTAAATGACACCACAAATGTACTTCTACCACTATCTACTCAACATATCTGTTCATTCTACACCTGAAATAATCAGAATGTCCTTTACCTTTTCATTATCTATTTCATCAGCACCTTCAATGTGTTAAAGGCTCCAAGGACAGAGAAAGATGCTACTGTATTTAGTGATTGTTATCATTTATGATGGGAGATAATTATTGATTACAGACTATTACTTCAAATGTTACATCCTTAAATATATGTAATTACTTCTAATGTTGACTGCCTAATTAGTGTATTTGTAACTCTTTGCTGCATTAAAATTCTATGCCTTCTCATACATATTTTCTCTCTTCCAAGAAGACCCTAAACTGTATTTTATTGCATGTTTATGAATTTTGTTTTCTTAGTTCAGGTAATGAGAAAAACAAGTAGACGATGTGGTGAACCTGGTCTGTTTACAGTGCGTACTGTACAGGTGCGAGCTAATAGAACAGGTGTCCTTAGGGATGCTTCAGTCCTGTGGAAATTTGTCAGCTTTGCTGTAACTTGCTATTCTTCAGCAATGGTCTTCCTGATAAACTTCAGTGTGTGTGACTTAATGGAAATAAAACTGGGGGTGGGATGAATACAAAAGTATGACCTTAAAATCATGACTTATGGGCATAACTCTTTTCTGATTTCCCTTTATTGAGCTAACTTGGCTATCTCTATGAACATTATCCCTTTTTGTCTTCTTAGAAAATTTTCCTAGCCCCAGAAAGTACTTTCCGCATAGATTACTAAAGCAGGTATACAATTGGGTCCTCTAGTGATCTTTATTGGATTTACAGGAAAAATAATGAGTTTTTAGCCATGTGTTAAAATATACTTTTTTTTTTTTTTACAATTTCTGCCTAGGAAATTACATATGAAGATCCACTGAGTCTTACAAATAAACTTCCTTCTTTAGGTGTAGGAGTTGTACTAGTTGAATGCATCAATATAACACTGGGAGATGCCTAACAGACTGAAAATATAAAATTCAAAATAAAGAGTAGACACAAAGTTTCTGTTTAACTAAAGGCGCATCAAAAATATAACAACGCCACACTATTACAGAATAATCGGAATTTGTTCAGTTCTCTTAGAGAAAATTTTATGTATATTTTTTCACACAAGAAAAAAATTGAATTCAGTTTATTAACAGTTAGCATATCATTTTGAAATGAAGCTCATTGCGATCTAAAATGCGCTCTGTGAGGGGCTAATGAGCAAACTCCTGCCTGATATTGACGATTCATCAGGCATGAAAGCATTTAGGAGCAGGGCCCATTGACAGGCGTGTAGGCTCACACAGGCTTCAGTGAAACATGATACGTGAACATATTCGTCTAATTGTGCATCAGGTTTTTTGAACAAATTCCCACCAAAACACTTAATTATCTACAGAGGTGATGCATCCGTTTCAGAATCCGTAGGAAGCTTTTTGGTTTGCTGTCACCATATATAATGGATTAAATGAAGTTTTATTAGGCTTTGTTGCCAGTTTTCCCATTTTAATTGCTATAGCATCCCGCAGCCAAAGCTGAATCACTGGATAGAGTAACTGAGCAATTAAAAGGGACCAGCGTTGTGCCCTGATTATCCTTGCCCCTTTAGGAAAAGAGAAATCAAGTATTTAAAATAATTGGGAATCTGGAATGTGGAAAAAAAGAAGGAAGGATTTTTTTACAGTTAAATTAGAGAATTACAAACCAAATAGTATTTATGTTTTTCCTTTTAAAATTTATAGTAGAAAACATTCAAAACACATAGTGTGTTAACTTTGAGCCAATGAAATGAGTGTTTTATCTTGTAATTAATAAATAACTTACAGATTGTTTAACCCAGATCTGTGAGGAAAGGGAAACTAGAACATATTTGTTGCATGGTTGTGTCCTTTTTGTAAAATTTTTTTGATTAATGTGTGAACTTAATCTGTAATATTGAGGGCACCCGTGTGTTTTATTTGCTGCTAGGCCACAATGTGGAGAAAGCTTCCTCCCACTGCCTTTGGTAGATTTCATGTTTAGGTCTTTTTAAAGTTTATTTCATACTTTCAATTCCCAGAACAACCAGAAGAAAACAGAAAATTTGTTATTTTAAGTGCTGTAGTTAAGCACTGTCTATGTGTCGTGTTGAAAGGGAAGTAGTTCCGGCAGTCCTTACTGTATCCCATGGCTATACACAAGTTCATTACTTAGAATATAATACTGTACTGAAGGGGCATTTTCAGCTGACTGGATCTCAGTCGAGAAACTTGTTTTTCTTTTTCATAGGAGATTCAACAAAGAATACTGCTTCCTTGAAAATTGTCAGGAAGATATTTAGGATATTAAAGAAACGGAGGAAACAAGAACAAGTTACCAAGAATCCAGTGAAATTCAAAATAATATCATGAACAAAAACGACAAGAATTATAAAATAAGAAAACTACATACCCACTGAGTCACAGACAACATATAATTGATGTTAAGGAAAAGATAACAAGTGCAAATGCAGTTTCTAATGCTAAAATTGCAAGTCACCAAATGAAAACTTGACTTACTGACTTGTAATATCAGATCTCCCCAGAAATCAGGAGAAAGATAATGGGCAAATCCTATTAATCTACCACGAGTTTACACATATCCTTATTTTTAATAACATAGAGAAACGAGCAATCCACTATTTGGTCTTTTCTCCGACTTTCCTCTTTTTATAGGGAGAGGAGTGTTTTGTAACTGTTTTTTCCTGTCATTTAAGAGTTCCTTTCTAATTCGTAGGATGAATGCTACCCAGGTCTTGAATCACTAATACAATGCCAATTAGATCTTTGAAACTGAATATTATTTTAATAGTGACAATCACAATTTTTTTACAACATAGCAAAATAGTACAATGTGTGAAATGTATATGATGACTCCTAAATAATGTGTTTATTGTTTCAAATATATATATATATATATATATTAAAGAAATGCTAAAAATAGTTCAAACTTCAAAAGATAATCAAAAAGAGCTGACAATTTATTTACTTGAGTGCATTCATCAGTTTTGGCATTTTAATCAGTCTATTTCCTCTTTCTCCAGTTTTGGAAATTTCTATCACCCTATGTTTAAAGTGAGAGACCATCTTCATTCAGCCTTCTCCTGTCTACTAAACAATCCATCAGAACCATCTTTCTTTCTATTATGGTGGTTCTGTCCTCACATATTTTCTAAAATTTGGTTTCTTGTATTTAAAATTCTTGGGTTACATCATGTCATTATTTATAATGACTTTAAATTCCTGGTCTGATCATTAAAACGTTCTTGTTCTATCTGACTCTTGTTCAGATTCTGGTTCGATCTTTCCAAATCATGTTTGTTTCCTGTTAATCTGTCTTAAAGTCTCTTAGTGACTTCTGCATATGCTAACGAGGTGAACGGAACCCTGGTACCAGGCGGTCAGTGATGTGCATCAAGTTCGAGGGGAGGGCAGGCTTTCTAGGAACGCGTGGACAGGGCCCCACGCAGCTGTGTGTCTGGGCCCTTGTGCTGTGAACCGTTCCAGGGCTTTCTGTTCCTCTCCGGCCTCAGGATGAGCAGCAAGGCTGGAGGGGTCCGTGTGCTGAGGTCTGCATCAGCTGGCCTTAGGCACTTTCCTCCGTCCAGATGGACCAGGCACTGATAAACCCCAATGGGTCACTCTGTGCAAGTAGCTTTTCCCAAAGGCAAAGCCTTTTAGTAAGAACCAAATGCTCTTCACAATTGTGATTTTCCCCTTCTCTGCCAGCAGCATGAGATTATTTTTCTCTGATGGCCCCTGCAAGGCTGTGGTGGCG
>RJWT010007117.1:16174-28171 GCA_004365215.1 Cuniculus paca | reverse complement strand
TCTAAATGTGAGCTGAGTGGCTTCTACATTTTAGATGTTTGGGGGAAAAACTAGAGGAATAATATTTTATGACATGGTAGAATTCTATGAAGCTTCGATTTCAGCATCCATAAGTAAAGCTCTATCAGAAACTCAGCTACGCCCATTTATTCATGTGCTGTATTCTAGATGTCTGATTGTGCTCCACGAGGGTAGCTTCGAATAGTCTTCACGGAGACTCGATGGCTTACAAAGCTTAAATATTGTATTTGATCCTTTAGAGAAAACCTTTGAATACTCCTGGTTCAATCTGCTCAAATTAGGTTACACTCAAAAAAAAAAAGATATAATTTACTGCATTGGGACTTTTTGTATGACTTTTTTTTTTTAACAATGTTTTGGAAAGCTTTGCATTTTAAAGGCTTTGCTAGTTCCTTTTCTTGCTAAATCTGATCACCTTTCATGGCGTGCGTGTACTTCTGTGACAGTCTGGGGTCTCAGCAGAGAGGCTGCCCAGGGACCAAGTGGGACTGAGGCCAACAGTCACGGCATCGCGATGCAGCCCTGTCTCCACGGAATGTGAATGCAGCATCTCCCATAAATGCATAGATTTTCTCTCTGCCGAGGCACAGGCTCCAGTGCTGATACTAACCAGAAGGAGGGACAATTACGGAGCCCCTAACCCCATCCTTTCTTACCCTTACAAGGAGGCAAACCAAGATGCAAATTTATGGGAATAACCTTAAGTCTGCTTCAGTGTACACAGAAAATAAATCATTCAAGCCCTCGATGGTGTGAATCACCCATTGTCATCCCTTGGCTGATGGCATCGTATCACTGAGCTGAAAAGTACAGCTCCCCAGAGCCCCTCTGGTCCTGCCAGCGCCGTTGGTGGCTGGTTTTATTTTCATCTGCCTCAAAGCTGCCGAGTAGCTCAATGCCCACGTGGAGAGGCCGCTTCTTCAATCGGGATTTGGTCCACATGCTTAGGATAACTTCCTGGAAGGATTTTAATGGATTCCTGACCCTGATAGTTGCTTGTGAAAACAGCGTTTTGCAAACACGTTGCTGCACTTACTTGCGTGTTCACAGTTTCCTCCAACTTTGAGAGTAACGCAGAAAAGAGATTTCTGCTCATCTTCCTCTCCCTTCTTGCCACAGTTCTTTTTCCTCTATGTTAAGAACAGCGACCAGTCACAGCTGCCGCTGGAGCATTAGGCCGAGGGAAGAACGCTCCCTGCGTGATATGGAAGTAGCTTTGTGGCTCATGTTTATTTTAATGAAAGCTGTTTGCGTGAAGAAAGCACAGCCAGCTAAATGAGGCATCAGCGTCTTCTCCCCTTTTGAGCAATGACTGCCAAGTGGGCTCCCTCCCGCAGCCCATCTGCAAGGCATCGCCTTCTTTGCTCCCACGTCTTGAAGCACTGGAAGGATGGAGACTTCTGATGGCCTGTGTGCGGCAGACTCCAGCAGGAAAAACTGCCTAAATGGACCCAGCGCTCTAGGAGGCTGAGGCAGGGAAATTGAAAGTTTGAGCTCAGCCTGGGCAACTTAGCGAGACCCAAACATGTACTTCAATAATTTAGAAAAAAAAAAAAAAGAAAAAGAAACAATTTAAAGGGCATGGGATGTACCTTAGTGCTAAGGCCTGGGTTCTGTGCTGTTCGCAGTCCATCTCTGAGAGCAGCCTTTGACCTGTGAGTGTCATCGCTTTCCTCTCTGTGCCGCGGTGCGCTCGCTCTGTGTCTAGCGCAGTCACATGCTTGTGATGACCTTCTAGGCAACCACAGAGAGTGCATGCAGTGTCATAGTCATCTTCACTCCTGTGCACACACCCCGTGAGGCTCTCGCAGCCATGGCTTTTTTTTTTTTTTTTTAATCAGAGCCCTAAAAGCCTATAGGCCACAAAGGGCAGAATCATTATTCTTGGGAACAAGTAGCTCATAGGGTGGGGATTCAGACAGATCAGAAGATTCTAAGGCTGAAGCAATGGCCTGGCTCTTCTCCCTATAGATTCTTAGGTATAAGAATTCTTGAGCATGGACAAAATCATGACTCATATGTCAGAAGGTCTTTGAATCACATTTTCTTCTTCTTGTGCCTCAGGACATGGTCTTCCTATTGCTGGTCTCCTGACTGATGCCAAACCGAAGCTCCTGAAACTCATCTTATTTGCTTATTTTTTTGTGAGAATTACAGGGGGCCTGGTCTAGATAATTACTTAACTTTCACTCTGAAAGTAGCTACCTCTTTGGAAGCAAGGATTGGTGGGGATACTGGTAGTACTGTAAACATTTTTACGGTGAATGCTACCCTGAGGAAAATAGAAGTTGATGTGATCGCTCACAGTGGATGAGCAAGTTGCACTACGTTTCTGTAGCAGGGATAAATTGTAAGCTTTCCGTTGCTACCCATGGGCCACTGCATGCATCCACGAGAAGCACAGAAGGCAAGAAGCACCACTGGCAACCTAGCTCAGCGTGTATCAGCCTGGTGGACGTGGGTCGTTCCTGAAATCGCCAAGAGAAGTCACTGTGTCTGCACGTTTCTTCCTGGCTTTCTCTCGCCTGCTCTGCTCTCCCGCCTAGATTGCTGGGGGAGTGGAAAATTCCAAACTGAAGAGGTTCTTTTTCTTTCTTCCCCCTGCAGTGCTGAGTTTTACCCCCCCCAAAAAAGGAAGGAAAAAAACAGCATTTTTTTCCTTCTGGCAAATAAGAAAAAAAAATTAAACTTGTATGACTGTCATAAATATTGTATGTGCGGGGCACCAGTATCTGTGTATCTCCACATTCCAAGGCGAGGTAGGAAATAACCCTTTTGCTGCTGCTGTGGGATTTCAGACTGGATGCATTCCAAGGGGCATCTGTCCTATACCTAACTTTCTGCTTGCGTATTTTAGCAAGAATCTTGATAAAAAGACAAAACTGTTTATTTTGAGAGTCTCGGGAATTAACTGAGTATAATTTTCTGCTTTATAACCTCTGTGCATGAGTTAGCTTCACTTGAGTGTTATCAAATCCTGATAGCTAATCACATGCGTTAGTGGGAATCTATATTTTGACATCTTCATACTTACGTGATACTTCTTTCGATTAAGAGTTCTTCCTCCAAGTACATGTTTTCACCTATTGTGATGAATTCAACTGTGCTATTTTTCTCTATGTCTAAGACACTTCAGTGCTGTGGCTCTCAGAGTGTCATCAGTGCCGCAGATTCAGCCCAGTAAAGTCACTGGATTATCAAAGAGGAAAGGTCAGGCACTCGACTTTGTGTAATCACATGCAGCATTGGGTAATTAGTAGACACCAAAAAGATATAAATAAAATTCAGAACAGAAAGAAGCTCCATAAAGGATCGGTAATTGAAGCAGAGAAGGGGTTCCTAGCAGAAGGAAAGAAAATCTGTATGCATCAGATGCCTGAACTTCTTTTAATGATCATGATCACCAGAAGAAAATGGGTTAACTCCTTTTCATTTTAGAGGGAGAAAAATGGTAAAATCAGAGGTTGGAAGATGCTGCAGTGCCTCTATTCCCTAAAGAAATAGAGACAAAAGCTGGCAAAACTGATTGGCCAAGTCAAGATTAATTTCAGACATGCTGACCAGAGTTCTCATTCTTGAAATTACATCTTGTCTTGTCCCTCCATGCAAGGAACAGTGGTTTGTGTCTGTTCTGTGCCTGATTCCGTCTCCTCTCTATTCTGGTTTCTGGTCCTGTGGTCCTTTAGCTGATTTCCAGACCTCTGCTTAACGGGTAGCATCACAGAGAGGCTCTGATAGCACAGAATACTCATTTCCCTTCAGAGCAGAGATATTTGCAGTTACTGTGAATATTCACCTTTACAAAGCTGCTCTGCCTTGTGTTTATTTTTGTGGCTTCGGTACCTAGTATAGTTCCATGCACATGACCACATTAACTCTTTGTTGAATGAATAAATGAACGGGTAAGTAATGCTCTCTTCTAAGAGAGCTACCATGGTCCCCCTGAAACAGCAAAGGCTGAGAGCCTTGAAAGCAAGCGAGTTTGGATTAGTCACTGCTCTGATACCTAGAGGCTGACTGACCATGGTTGACTTACTCAGTATCCTTTATCTTGCAATCTTTATCTCTGAGATTTGGACAATGAAGCAGACTTTGCAGTTTTAAAACAAGACCTAGAAATCATTACTACTAATAAATTGGTGCATAGTAGATAACTAACAAAAAGATGCTGGTGGGGCATTTACTTTTAAGAGGTCAAAAAGGAAATTTGACATGATTTTCTTGTAAGCTAAGGAGAAACTGTTAATCTGACTCAAGTTTACATTTTCCAGACAATTGAAGAATGATTTACACTATAGTTGTATTTAAAATATTTCTTAAATATAGTCAACAACAGAAGGTATTTTAAGACTAAGGAAGTTTATCCCAGTGTGATTTAAGTGTCTGAAGCATAACTTTGTTGTACTTTCCCTGGTAAGTTTCTCGTATTTCAACTCTCTCAAGTTGAAGGTTCTAATCACGCTTAGCTAACAGGATTTACATTTTTGAGATTCTTGTTTCTCCTGAGCTAGACAGTTGTTCCTTGGTTTAGAAAGATGGACCTCAGCTTCTAAGACTATCAAAGAGATGTAAAAACCCACAAGTCTTTTCAAGTACTACATGGTGATTCATTTGGAAATCTTGATCATAACTATGTGGCACTGTTTATACTACATATTCTTTTAGTAAACTCCATTGGGAACTCCACAATGAGGGCAGTGTATTCTTTACTAAAGAACAGCATGGCCAGTGGAAATTAACCCAACTACCTTCCTTTATTTGATTGATTAGCTGAAATGAAGTGCACACATCAGCTTCACCCAATTTAGGGGATCTTTCTACAGCTTCACATTTTTTTCTCTTGCAATTGCTGGAGATCAAATCCAGACCCTTTGTTTGTGAGGTAAATGGTCTACCTCTGAGTGACAGTCCCAACCCAAGAAGCCTCCTACTGGAATTTTCTTGTTTGACATGGTGTAGTGGAAACCAGAGCTCTTCATATAGATTTTTACATTGTCAGTTTCAAAGTCTTAACTGTTCTTAGAAATTCCTAAGCTGACACAATCAATTCCAGTAGGTTATACTGTAGCATACAGTGAGCGATTTAGGAAAACAAGCAAATAGATTTACTTGCAATCCAGACAAGACTGTATTATAACAAGAAGCTGCTCATTTACTATACTCAGGGGTTGCAGTTCCATTTCATTTAATCTTCATTCTGGTCCTAAATGGATGAGATTATTTTTCCTCATATCATAGATGAGAAAACTGAGGTAGATTCAACAAATTAACAAGAATTGTAAGTGGGAGAGTCAGGATTCAAACACAACTTTATCAGTCTTTTGTCTCACACTCTGCATCTCTTACAATCTGAAGATACTGAAAGGAATGCTCAAAGAGATTACCTTTGCAGAGCACATATACATCTATGAATATAATATATAGCCAGATGTGGCATTGTGGGAGAGCTTATGTAAAGGGATTTAGGAATCTGAAAGGAAAGTTCGTGGAGGAAACAATGTGCCAGCCAGAATTTAAGAAGTCCCTGTGAACATCACGGCTTTGTTTTGCCACCAGGTAAAGGTCGAGCCAAGTTTAAACACTGGCAGAAAATTGGAGAGCAGAAGGAGAGCACAAGGTAGCATCTCCCCTGCTCATTGTTTTGGGTGTTGTTTCCAACTTTTGCTGTATCTTCTCTGTGACGCAGCTCACATGGGACGTCCTTGCCTTCATCTCCCAGCCAAAAGTGGGTCACTGCTTTTACCAGGCGGCCTGGGGTTCTGTCTTTTCTTCTACAGCATCAGGGTTTGTGCAGCTTCCTGCCATCAGAATGCCCACTGTCCCTGTGTGTGGTCTCAGCTCCTCCATCTTCTGAGCGACCAGTCCCCTGTACTTCATTCTCTCTGCTGGAAATACCTAGTGTGGTTTTTGATCATTAGACTAGACTCTGCCCTATGCAGAATATAAAACTGTAAAACAGATGCAGTGCTCTCACAGTTTAATAAACCTAAAAAGGGATAGATGAAGGCCTGAACATACAGATTAGAATCTGAGAAGGAGCAGTAAGGAGAAGAGTAGAGGCAGAGGCCCTGAATTTAGGGTACAAGACCCTGTTTGTTCTTGATATTGAGCCTGCAGCTTTGATGTGGAGAACATTATGTATTATGGGCACCTGATTGCAATTCAGCCCATTCTGTTTCAAACAGCTGAATGAAAATAGCCTTAAGCTAGGTGTCCTAGCCAAGCTGTTCAAAACTTTGAAAAGTGAGGCTTCATTATAATTGTTTTAAATTATCAGACCCCATATGATAATCTAATGCTGTAACAGTATTTGTAGAGCAAATGCAACTCCATTTTTTTAAAGAAAATAAAGGGCGTATTTCACATATTTATGGTGCATGGATGGGGTGACAGCTCCTGTGGCTTCTGCTTCACTGCTGTGTAAGCAGATTTAAGCATTGATGTGACTCCAGCACACAAGTAGAGGCTCTGCAGTTGCATGGTGGCCTCCCCAGCTACCCACAGGTGATGGAAAAGCACTCCACCTGCACAGATGGAACAATAACTGTCCTATGGATCTCAAGAAGGGGTTTCTTCTATCTTTGTAGCTCCCTCAGGATGTACTAAGCTGCCTTCCTTATTTTATTCTTCTCTTTGTGTCTACTACTCTTCCTCTCCAAAGGACCCACAACACATGTAGCAAGTGTGTGCATGCACACACACACACACACACACACACCAGCCTTATTCAAATCTTATTCAAATTCTTAACCATGGAGTCAAGAGTGTGATCCCATCAGTCAGCCTAGAGTAGTATATTAGTCAGCTTTCCTGTTGCTGAGACACAACATCTTATATCTGCAACTTAAAGGAGGAGAGGTTTAATTTGACTCACAGCTTCAAGGGTGTCGGTTCATGGTCACAGGTTCCAAGGCAGAAGCATGATGTTTGAAGGACATGATAGAGCAAAGATGCTTAGTTCATGGAAGATAGGATGGAGCAAAGATGTTTACATTGTGGAGGACAGGATGCAGAGCAGGGAACAGCACAGGAAGGAAGGAATGAGAGACCTGCTATAGATGTCAAGGTCATGCTTCCATGATCCAACCAGAAAACCCCAGAAGTGTGATCCACCAACCCCATGGGCAGATCCCAAGACAATTAAGTTAACAAAATTAAGCTTAACCATCATACATGGAACCCCTGTTTGCTTTCCCTTACAATTACACACACACACACATGCACACACACATGCACGCACACACATATACATACACACACACACATGCGCATGTGCTTCTTGTTAGCTGCTCTGTCCCTGTTCACCCACGGCTCCTTATGAATATCTGAAGGCTATTCTTTTAATTTAGAACTTTATTCCTTTAAAGGAAGGATTAGTGGGTGGAGATGGCATTTGCATATCCATTGAGTTTATGTGTGTGTGTATGTTTATAGTAACTAGAAAAAACTACACGAATAGTCTATAAAAGTGATCACAATAAAAGTCCACAGAAGTGAGATTTGCATTTACTACCACCCTCCTTACAAACTCTTGCAGCATGTCTTCCCAACTGGACCTCTCTGGCACCTGATTCTTCTGTCTTTTGAACTTCCATCCACACCCTATCCTAGCTCACACCCCACAGTGAATCTTGCTCACAAAAGTCACACATGTTATCTGATAATTTTCTGGGCTGATATCTGAATTGCATATAGTTATCAGATTTCAGTATTTCCATTGTTTTATGAAGAGAGATGAAAGGTTAAGATTTCAACATGATGCAAAGCAGGACTTGAATTCTAGTGCTGCTGCCAACTGTAGACCTTTGAGAAGTTACATTCTTAAGTGCTCTATACCTCTGGAGGTTATGCAGGTGGAATGAAATCATATTTGTAAAATGCTTAGCAAAAGGCACCGTGATCGGGCCAAGGTAAACCTGGAAAAAGAGTTGCTCTTCAGAGACACTGTGATATCAGGAAGCAGGTGCCCACCTAGTCCAGCTGGGCGATTTCTTTTGCTCCCTCTTCCTACAAGTGCTACATCTGACGTCTCAGAGCTGCAGGACTGCAGCAGCTGATCTGTGGGCATGGCTACTCCGTAAGCATCTTCCTGAGTTTAGTGGGGTGCAGGGTTCTTAAGACTGTACGCGCTTTATTTAAACAGTGTCGTTTTCATGGGGATTTTATTTGTCTCCTTCCCAAGTTCCTGCTTTCACCTACTGTTGAATTGCTCTGTTCCTGCTGAGTGGAGGCCACTTATGTATTCAAAGTGGTTGCAAAAGCAATAAGGGCTCCAGGGTCCCACAGATTTGAGTTCAAATCCCTTTTCATGCACTTTCATACCTTGTAACTGGGAATAATTCACTTAAGCTTTTATGTCTCATTTCCTTTATCTGACTTAAAGTGGTTCCAAAGCTAAAGTTTAATATAAAAAAATTCTAGCCTGGTGCTTGACACTTACTAGGTGCTAAATAAGTGTGATGCTTTTTCTCATTACATATATAGGCTATGCACGTTGAATTGAAGAAAGACTCCCTCTCAACCACTTATTCCTACATTTTCATTCATGATAAAAAAGAAGGTTAATTCCATTTCTAAAACATGCTAACCTATGCATTTTGAAAACTTGTAAGCCAGTTCCTGGAACCACATATTCTTACATGTTAATAGTTTTGCTGGACTCTGTTTTGATCTAGTGCTAGTGTGGTTCCTTATACAGAGAAAACAAAGACAGGAAAATTTCCCTGGATGGATGAGTATATACTAATTGATATGGGGAGGTGTATCTCCTAGTAGGGTTTGATGTTGTCCATTTTCTAAAGCAACCCAAGTTTAGTTTCTATATCCTCAAATCACTCTTCCTTACTTTTTCTGTTTTCATCATTGAAAACATGACCCTTGTCTTAGTTAGGGACGCTGTAACAAATTGTCATAATCTGAATGGTTTAAACAACAGGCATCATTTCCCACCATTCTGAAGGCTAGAAAGTCCAAGATCAAGGTTCCAGAAAATCTGGTGTCTAGTGAGAGCTTGCTTCTTGATTCATAGAAATTTTCATACTCTACCCTCACGTGGCAGACAGCAGAGAAAGGGCAAGGTTATTGAATCTCTTCTTATCAGGACACTAATCCCATTCCTGAGGGCTCCACCCAACAGACTAATCACCTCCCAAAGGTTTCACCTCTTAATACCACCACACTGGGGATTAGGATTTCAAAATATGAACTGAAAGGGGTGGAACACAAACATGTCAATCTATAACAGTTCTTAACAAGAAACACATGGCACTGCACCAGTGAATTACAATTAATGTTTTCTTTAATTTACAAAGGGAAGTCAGTTATACCAAATGTATATAACAATAAAAATTCTCTTCTCCCACATCATATTTCCTGGTTAAAAAGAAATTACCTTGAAAATTTTTTTCTGAAAGTATTTTGGATGAGGATGGAGGTGAGATGGGAGGCAGAAACAAGGGATAATAAATATGGTGTCAAATAAAATAGAAACTAGACTTCAAAAGGGTGAAAGCTGACTGAATTAAGAATAAAAATGATGTTTTGTAGTGAGATCAAGGACATGCATTACAAACAAACAGTCAGGACAATAATGATTTTTATACTTTGACCAACATGGTTACTGACCAATTGAATTTAATCAATCCTTCATTGATTTATCCATCCATTCAAAACCAGGTAGATTTCACTCTAACGTCACAGGCTGTATTCCAGGGTCAAAACCAAGCTACTATCCTAGATTTGGTTTTGATGATCTTCCTGGCTGATCTGTTCTGACAATGCACTGGTTTAGGGGAAGCACTCTGATTTTCAGATCACAGAAAAATAGGTTCAAATTCTTTGCCTCAATTGTCAACATTTTTTGTAGAAGATTCTTGGTTTCTTGAAATTCATGCTTCAGTGTGAGGAAGTAACCTGTGGAGTCACACAGTCTTTCCTACTTGGTTGTCTTTGGGTTCTTGAAGCCTTAGCCTGGGTATCATCAGTAAAAATGAGAATATGAGTGCCAACTGCAAAGTGTGATTGTTTAAGTACAGTGAGAAGAACTGTGCTCAAATGCCAGCACTGCAGCTAACATAATGAAAATAATAAACCTTCTTTCAAATTGTGCATGCTTCAGCTGTCTCCAGGGTGCACCTCTCTGTTAAACGAATAACTAGATGGAAGAGAAAAACTGGGCTATAAATTTTCTGTGACGATTTAGTGAAGAGGGTCATGGACTTCCCAATCAGGGACACACCCTACTAGAAGCCTTCTGCACTTAGAAAACAAATTCTTGGTACTGGAATTAGCTTTCTCCTCCATGTTTATATATTTTGATTCACCTGGCTTGATGATGACTTACTAAAGAATGCTTCCAGATTCTCAGATTTGGCAGCTTTGATCGTGATGTTAAAATAACAGTGAAGAAGATTCCCCTAAATTGAGCATGGAATCACATTTGGATTCCATTCATATGGAGACATTAAATCTACTTCCTTTCTTGCTACTTAGTTTCACATAGATAGTTTCATTTAACTCTTTCCAGTAAGGAATACTAGGGCCATTCAACAGATGAGGACAGTGAACCTTAGTGGCTTAAGTACCTCCTCTACAGACATATACTCGACAAGCTATAGGATTATGTTCCCTGAGTCCAAGGCTAAAGATTTTTTCCAACACAGTATAAAAAGAACTCAAGACAAGAAAGGATATTTAAGGTAGTTTAGACTAACTCTCCGATTGTAGGGGAGCAAAAATAAAAGCCTATTGAAGGTAAATGAGGCAAAGAAGAGTCGAATCTTATGCGCTGACAGAGCCAGAATTAGAACCTGGTCTCCTGGGTCTAGGTCTCCGCTCATTAGCAGCTGGTAAACATCCTTTGTTTTTGTCACCTGTGTTTAAAAGGAATGTACTTTCCCAAACAAATCTAGACCATTTAGCTCTAAATTACAAGAGGAAAACTCAGATGTCCTATCAGCCCTAAGTGAGAAAGTTTCCTACCTTGGCTCTTCTGCCATCAGTGTTTAGTCTGATAATCAGTAAACTGCGGTTTGTGGGTCAAATCCTGTACTTGTGTAAATAAAGTTTTATTGGAACACAGCAACACTATTTCATTTATATATTCTAGACATAGATCGTTTTGTTCTCTTGATAAAAAGGCAATGTATAGCAAAATATTTATTGTTTGACCATTTGCCGAAAAGGCTCTCCAATGTTAGCTTTAGATGATTCTGGTTATTGCCCTAGAGGTCTAAATTTTTGTATTAACCCCACCCCACATAGATGATAATGTAAGATTGAAACACTAGGAAATTCAAAATTTAAATGTCCCAGCATGCCGTCTGGGCTAAAATTTGAACATACTAAATCTTTACCTTTGAGATCAAATTAAACATAAAACTCAGCTATCCAAATAGCAATATGCTACTTTTCAGAGTGTTTTTTTTGTTTGCCACAAAGCAAGAAATATAACTCTGTCAACAACTCAATAAACCAAAATATGATAAATGGGCAATCAAGAAATATATGCATATTTCCATAAATATTGTGTGGATATTCTTGATGATTTGAATTCTACCTAAATCCAGCCATTCTTCTTGTGTTAGCTCTTATTACACTCAGGCAGAAATAGCTGCAGCCTTGGCTTCTTCTCATAGAGTCCTTTGGCTCGTATTTCTGCTTGCACATGTTGAAAGCAAAAAAGATCCACAAAGCAGACCACACACTACATGTCACACACTAGACTTCACCTAAGTTGAACTTGTTTTTAACTGTCATTGGAGCTTTTTTCTTTGGTCCAAATATCTCCCATAATTGAAGCAGAATTTCACTTGTTAATGTAAAAGTTGTTGTAGAAAATAGAAAGTTTGTATCTGTGAGAAGCACATCTTATTGACTGTGATAGATGAGGCCATTGTTCCCCTAAGATTGATTCTCATTTCCACAGAGGACAGTTGCTCCTGCCAAGTGGGTTCCCAGCCAGCAACAATAATCCAA
>RJWT010007117.1:0-16074 GCA_004365215.1 Cuniculus paca | reverse complement strand
ACAAATATCTCCCATAATTGAAGCAGAATTTCACTTGTTAATGTAAAAGTTGTTGTAGAAAATAGAAAGTTTGTATCTGTGAGAAGCACATCTTATTGACTGTGATAGATGAGGCCATTGTTCCCCTAAGATTGATTCTCATTTCCACAGAGGACAGTTGCTCCTGCCAAGTGGGTTCCCAGCCAGCAACAATAATCCAATATCCTTTTCCAGCCCCCTTATAGCTACACAAGGTCTTATGACTTATTAGTGCCAACGGAACGGGAGAGAAATGATATGTATTGCTCTCTGGCTGGGTGTTGAGAAGCAGGTGCACCTGCTTTGCTCTCTATTTCCCCATCCAAATGGATTAGAAGAATTGAGTTTTTTGTGGGTGATGGGGCCACAGGACAGAAAGTGCCCCAATCACTCATGTATGGAAGGCTGCTTATTGGACCTTCCCATCAGAAAGCAGATGAAGAAGAAAAAAATTCTGCTGCACTAAGCCATTAAGACCGAGGTCTTATCTTTTGTAGTATCTAACATTAATGTGCTAATCCATAATTGTTATTACAGCATCTTTAGATGAAAGGTGTCCAAGAGAAATGGTGCTCACCCCTAGTTGTTTACCCACTTCTGCAGGGATACTTTTCTGCATTTCTACTCCTGCCTCCTTTGTTAATTGGCCTTTATAATTACACCATTCCAAAGGTGGAATGAACCTTGGAGATTATGGTCCAAACAAATTCATTTACAGATCAGGAAACTGAGGTTTATCAGTGACATCAAGGGACTTCATCCAAGTTTTATAGCTAAGCAGTAGATGTACGAGTTCTAGGTCTCAGGTATCTTGACTTCAAAAACAAGTCCATTTTTAAAAAATAAATTCACCACAGCATACATTTTCAGGGTATCTTAGCTTGTATGTATTGGAAATTATGTTAGCCCTTGGAGTTGGGAAAAACATAATTAGTAAGGCAGGAAGTATGCCAGTGTGACATCTTCCAGCTGCAGAGTTATCTACAAATGGAATTTTCTCAAGCAGGAATATATTTGGGGATAAATACAGTTGCTGGTTGTGTAAGGAGTTATTTAAAGTGACATATTATTTTCTGGACCTCATGAGCATTTATTTAAGTTCATCTTTCATTTATCTCTGGGAGAGAATGCTCCCAGGTAAGAGAGTCTGATAGGCTGAAAGACTGCATTGATGTGATTTACCAGAGATTTGTAAATGAAAAGGCATCTCCACTAAGGAACATATCTTAAAGTTAGAGCATTTATTTTTAGTGCTTCAGTTACATACATCAAAATTGAATTGGGGTAGATTCTTAAGGGATATTGTTAGGGATTGTCTTGGTTACTTTTCTCTCATTGCCGAGATAAAATATTCAATGCCCAAAATTAAGGAAAGAAAAGTTTATTTAGTTCACAGTTTGTGGAGGTTTCAGTCCATACTCGGCTGTCTCCAAGGCAGAGTGGCACTTGGCAGAGGACAACAATTCTTGGCAGCTGGAAGACAGCAAAAGCAACAAGAGAAAAAGGGGAGAGGGCTGGGGATCTAGTTCAGTGGCCTAAGCGCCTGCCTGGCAAGCACAAGGTCATGAGTTCAATCCCCAGGGCCACAAAAAAAAAAAAAAAAAAGAGAGAGAGAAAAAGGGGAGGAGTGTAGAGAAAAGACTCTTTCTGTCCCTTATATTGTATGTAGGCCACACCCACTCTAGAGTTAGTATAGCACTCACACCGATTATCTCAGCAATGGACCATGAATTAATCACAAATTCAAGAAGCCCGCCCTCATGACTGCATGAGGCTTTGGGGGGACCTCTAGACACAAACCATAATAGAGGTTTTATATATAGGGGTTCCAATAGCTAGCACTCTTTCACATCGTGATTCTGAACAAGTGTGAAATACAATGCAGCACTAATGATAAGGCTAAGACATTAGTTATTGAGAGGCTAGGCTGGACAACTCAACCTCATGTCAATTTTCCAAGTGTGCTCCTCCTTCAGAACCTCAGAACTAGATGCTGGCAAAACTTAATTGGGTTGAGACTCCTCCAACAGGGGCTCAGTTGTCCCTTTTGTCTTCCTGGAAGAGGAGGTAGCTGTGTGCTGAGACATCAGGGTCTTGAGTTAATTGAGCAGCTATCATAAGAAATAAGCAGAAGGAGTGGGAGGCAGCACTCCCCAGGAATGGTAGTCTAGAAGGGCCAGAGTGAACACTTATTGATTATCTATCAATACTTGTCATTATCCTGAGTGTTTTATGGTATGACAGTGGTTGTCTTCACAACCAATGATGTCCAGGTTTAGTGGCCAGCAAGGAGGCAGAACCTTCATTTGGTAAATAGAAGAACCTGCTGACCGTACCTGGTCTTTCCCACCTTCTGTGACCATCATGATCTTTGTTTCCCCAGCTCTTAATCATATCCCCAGAGAGATGAAATAGACTCTTTTTAGAGCTGGCAAGGATCTTTTTATTTTGATTAGTTACTTTTTGATTTGTTTCTAATACCTTACTTTTTTTTCTAAATAGATTAAAATAATTACAATACAAGAATGTGCACTTTTTAACTTAGGACTCAAATCCAGTCAACCACCTTACACAATGGACTTTTCTCTATGTCTATAAAATAAAGTAATGGACAATGTTCAGAGTGACATATTAAAGTTAAAATAAAATCTTTTTTATTATTTTAAAGAGAATAAAACAAAACAAAGCAGAGTAAAATGGAACAAAGCAGATCAGAACAGAACAATGCAAGCAATACAGGACTTCAAAACAAGACAGCAGGAAATCAGTAATGGCTACCATAGTGTCTCTTGTTATTCACTTGGAAAATCAGTCAGTTCTGTATATTACTTTAATTCACCATGTAAAAAAAGCTTAAATGTCTTATGCTTCTTGATGGTTTAACATATTCCTACAAAAAGGAAAAGAGAATTCCCCAGTTCTCAAGTTACAGAACTAGACTACATGCATCATATGAAAATGAGAATTAGGGTGCCCTACTTTAGAATTAGTTTTTCTTGCTGTGTGACACATTATAATAAATCCAAACTCTTTCAAACTTCATCCTTCTAGTGGTTTGGATATCTCCCACTTTTTCTGTAACTAGATAGAGAAAACTCAGTTTTTAAAGAACTCAAGTGATTGGAACTTTAAATTACCCACTTAAATAAACACCATATGTTAAGTATGGCTGATTTGAGATTTTAATTACAACAACACAACCCCTTTGCAGTAACACCTGGGTTTGTATCATGTTGAATAATGAGGGACTAGTAATCTTGAAGAGTCCTCTTAAATTCTGCCTACCTCAATTTTATTGTCTTCTGACTTTTCATCTTGATTAAAAATTTCCAAATTTACTATTTAGCTGAATTGTGTGTGGACATTTTTGGCTTTTTTTTGGTTGAATAAGAATCAGGGACCCTTGATTCTAAATAGTGAAATAGGAGAATGCAAATATGTCGAGTAGAAATAGAGTTCTTTATTTTTATTTGCCTTTGCATTTATCCTTCTTCCAATTCTATATTCTTGGCCAGTTATTTAAAAAGTGGAGAAAGGTCAAGTTTATAACAATGGATGAGTGCACATCTTTGAAGAAGGACAGGCCAGAGCTCAAGTCCGAGCTCTGTATTTATTTGCTATATGGCATAGAATGGCTAATTAACCTTTCAGGTCCTAGTTTCCCCATCGGTAGGTTTCCAGGTGATTGCTGCGTGCAGTGGATGAGGTAAATCAGTTCTCAGTGAAGCTCCCCACGTCCTGTGAGGACCCTGTAATTGGTGAATATTTGCATAGTTCACATAGTGAGTTTTAGGCAGATAAGTATGAACACCCATTCCAGAGTTGGTTTGAAAGAGCAGTGGGTAAAGGAAAGACTGGACAGGAGCAGGTGGTAATTCCTTGCTTCATTTCATTGAGCCTGGCAGATGGTGTGGTAGTTCAGACAGCTAAACCAACATGCCATGGCCTGGGAGACATGAGCCACAGGAGCCCCTTCCTCACAGTCCTGAAGGCTGGGAAGCTCAAGGTCAAGGTGCTGGTCCACTTGATTCCCGGGAAGCATCCTCTTTCTGGTTTGCAGGACACCTTCTTGTGGCAGAGGGAGGTCATGTCTCTCATGCTTCTTCTTCCGATGGTGCCAGTACCATTCATGAGGGCTCTACCTCATGACCCAGTTACCCTCCCAAGGCACAAATGTCCCATCTATAACAAAGGGTGAAAATTAGCTTTGAAGCAGAGACAGAATCAAAAAAGAGAAAGATATTCTGGGTAAAAAGGGCTAATGTTCCCTGTATGAAGGCACAGAGAAGCGAGAGGCTCAGCCATGTCCTGTTTTCCTTCAGACGCTCCGCTCTGGTCAGGTTGCCATGCTGGGGGTGCTGAGGCGGGTCCTTTGCCCCCACCTCCAGCCCCTTCACATCTGCTCTTCTTTCTGAAGCATCTCTATGCTCCTCATCTCCCCATTTCCTTCCTTCACCACCCCCTTTCATATCCGTCAACGCTGGAGACTGTGGAGTATAATGGATAGAGTTCAAGGCAACCTACAGTCATGCAAATTCTGCACCTGGCCTTACAGGTTATGAGAGAAGGCCATGTCACTTTGCCTTGTTTTCCTCATCTTTGAAATGGGCATAAAAGAATAGTATCCACTTTACATGATTCTTATGAGAATTAAGTGAGTTAATATAGGTAAAAGATTAGTGCCTGGACCATAATAAACTCGTTAGAAACAGTAATACTCATCATTATTATCATCATTCATCATTTCACTGAAAACCTAGGAAAGCTTCCCTTTGTTCTTTCCTTTCTCTCTCCCTCCTTCCCTCCTACCTCCCTTCCTTTTTCTTTTCTTCCCTTCTGCTGCTTCTCCTTCCTTCCTTCCTCCCTCCCTTCCTTCTCCCTTTCTTCCTTCTATTCTCTTTTATTCTTTCTTCCTTCCATGTTCTTTTCTTCATTTTCCTTCCTTGACTCCCTCCCTTTCTTTCCATCTTTTCCCCTTGCTCTGTTATTCCCCTTCTCTATGATACAATAGTACACATCAAAAATTAAAACATTCATTCATTTACATCAATCTGCTATTTCATTTTTATCCATCATCCTTCAGTTTTGATAGCATGCATGAAAAGGATAAAAATTGAGAGCTAAAAAAGTTACATTAGTGTCATTTACATTATGACAAGGAACTAAGATGCAATTTCATATTTCATATCTGCATAGTTCATTTGTGTATGTATGCTTTGTCTCCACAACCAAGCAATAAGGTTGGAGATTTGTTTTATATTTTTGGTAGCCTATGGTTGAGATTTGAGAAAGCATACCAACTAGCACCTTTTATTCCTGCTCTTGTTTGAAAATAGTGGCACAAACAGGTGACAATAAAAAAAAAGTGAAGACCCAGTTGGGAAATGGGACTGCAGACCTGGAAATGAAGTGGGATTTCCCCATGCAGGATGCCAGAGAGGACCAGGAGCAAGCCCCCTGCCAGCCCCCACCCCGTCAGTCCTCTGGCAAGGAGGGGTAAGAACTTTCTGCAGACAGTCCTATGTCACAGAAAGGATGTGCTTACTCTGAATTTCCTTAGTAACTGCTCCAGAATTTATCAAATAACTTGTTCCACATTTCCAGGGACAGAGTGAAAAGGAGCTCAAAAGAGAGCCAGGTGTTACTGCTGCGACGTTCACTCCACTTGGAAATCTGAAGCCCAAGTCCAGGTCCTGCTGTGTCCTTAGACTCCCATAAGCTCAATATTCTACTTTGCACCCTCTAGGATTGGGGCATACCAACACTGGGTAACCAACGGACAAAAGGAAGGAGAATAGCAGAAAATTCATATGTTTAGTTCAATGTATATCAATTATACTTCAGTACAGCTGTTCAAAATGAAACAAATTTACCAAGAGGCTTGGCATGAAACATTAACTCTTGGGTAGGCTATACTGTGAAGAAGAGAAATTTTACAACGATTTGTCCTCAAATACAAGTAAAGCTACATAATCAGGAAACAGCTTGCTTGCTTGCTTCCCCTTGTCATTCCTGAGTGGAGTTGTCCAGTTTGTCGTTGGTCTTAGTTTGAGCTGGTCCTTGAAATCACTTTGCCTTTTCTATCCCTTGCTAGTCTTAATGCAATGGCAATTTCGGCAAGAATGGAAATTTCTAGTACTTCTCCTAATGATGTTTTGGATGCTATGGGGAATGACTATGTACATCTTTGAGGTACCTCCTGTGCCCCTCCGTGTTAATTTTTCAGAGATCCACGTTCTAATTCAGACTGTTCAGAATATCTGTCTAGTTATTTTTCAGTGTCTCCATAGTACATAAGCAAGTGGAAGTTGAATACGGTTTGTGCAGGTTCTATGAAAGGAAAGTGCATGTATTGGTTTGACTGGACAGTTTCTGTTTATCTGCATTTTCCTGGCAGGCCATCTAGTTTAGCATTTCTAAAAACTGAAGCCTGCCAGTTTAGACAATAAACTACCTGGGTACACCAATTATTTGGAACAAAATTATTTGTAACCAGATGGTTGATCTAGGAACAGTACATATACTCTGGAGCTATGGGGAATCAACTAGAACCTCAGATCCATAGCTATCTCATCTTTGTCCAAGGAGGGATCCTGTCTAACATGAGACCAGCAAAATTATGTTGCTGGGTTGAAACTCCCGGCTTCTCTCTTGGTTGGAGTGACCATTCTTGCCCAATTCAGTTGCCCTTCTTTGTTTATGCTTTACAGTTTTTACTCACATACTTTTCTCATCCTGTATTATTGTTTCTGAATGTGTTGTTATTTGCTAATATATTTTGTGCATAAATGATACGGTTTCAATTTGCTTAGATTGGTTCAGAAGACCTTAGAAGCTTGGAAAAGAAGTCCACTTCCTCTGCTAGGCTTCAGGCCACCCTTGAAACCCGAACCCCCAAACAATTTCCCTCTGCCACCTATTGTCCACACAAATGCTTGACGGGTATTGACACTGGTGATCTTCACCACAGCTCCGTCACATAGGCCCTCCCTGTCCTCACTTATAAATGAAACTGCGACTCAGACAGGCTCAAACACTTCTTCAGACACACTGCTGTTAAATCAGGTGCCGAGAATCAAATCTCAACTTATCTGACTCCAAAACCAAATCTCAGAGCCTCTGCTCCGGCTTCACTGTCTGGTACCTGGCTCTTCCGACCTCTACCCCTTTCTCTATCCTTCCATTCTTGAAAATCTTACTAACCTTTCAATGTCTAAACTCACACTTCAGCATCTCCAAGAGTCCTTCATTGATCTGGCTCTCATTTGCCTTTTTCTTTGATATTCCTATAGTATTTATAGCACAGACTAGGTTGTATTTTTAATCAAGTGTGACATGTCTTTTTTGAGGGGGGATGTTAGGGATTGAACCCAAGGCCTTGATTATACCAAACACGTACTCTACTAGTGAGCTAAACCCCCAGCACATACCGTTTTTGTATTATCCTTGAAATGCTTCTAATTCTTGACACATGACTTAGACTGCATCTTTCTCAAAAGTGCTGGTGATTTGTTAGAACTGTTTCTATCTCCAGAACCTAGCACTGGGCTGTATGTTGCAGGTGCTAAAAAGGTTTTCTTTCTCCTTCTGTGTATGGCTCACCTGATACTGTGTCTCGTGCAAAGCAGGAGCTCCATAGCAGACACTTGGATCCAGGCTGGGTCTCTATTGTGTTCTGAGATCTTGTTTAAGGGCCCTTCCCTTCATATGCCTCAGAGTCTTAACGACCACAGCACAGGTGAATTTGCTCTCCACTCTACACGTCATGGGGATGAAGCAGAGAAGAGGGCCAAATGCTGCTAGTCTTGTTTTAGTCTTTCACCATGAGTATCTTCCTGATTTCTCACCTTGGTCTTAGACAATTACTTGGGATTTCACTCTAAGAATGTGAGCTAGATTTAGCAACAAAGAAAAACTGTATTTGTAGTCAGTTGAGGGTGAGACAATTTAACACTCTTAACACACATGCTTAAACTCTGCCCTCCCACCTCGATGGGAAATTGCATATGTCAGGTACATAGTACCACTCATTTATAAGCCACTTTATCTCTGGTTTCTACCAGTAGAGAGCTCTCAATATTGTTTCATATGACTGTGAAATATTCTTCTTAATATTATTTATAAAAGGCTGAAAAGTACTTGCCAATGTGCCCCAAATTTTCTCTTTGCTAACAAGGATTTCCATTTGATCAACACATATGCATGTATTTTAGTGGCTTTTTACATAATCTTATATAAAGAAATACAGAATCTATACATAAATAAATCAAATATGGAGCTAATTTATTTATTTATTTATTTATTCATTTATTTATTTTTGCGGCACCGGGGATTGAACTCGCGACCTTGCTCTAGCCAGGCAGAAGCTTAGGCCACTGAGCTAGATCCCCAGCGAGCTAGTTTATTTTTACAGTTTAATGTATTAAATTGAATTGTTGGAATGGGTAAAGATGCTATGCTGTCACATTGGTAGATCATTGGAGCTAATATTTCAAAATGTTGGACACATGTTACATGAACACTATTAATATATTAAGATATGCATAATGTTAAAAGGTACAAGTGACTTTGGTATTAAAGCCATTATAGTGAGGACCAAAGTATATAATTTTATTTATCTTGATTATTTTTTCAAATAATTGGAAAATTTCTTACATTTTGCACTCATTTCTTCCTATAATTACCTACGTTCCCACCTTTCCCATGTAACCACAAATTCCTTGACAGCAAGGGCCAGGTTTTCTTTCCTTTTAATGTCTTTTTGTTTTCCTTACAAAACTGACTGGTACAGAAATGACACTTAAGGAGTCTATTGAGCTACTGTGTCTACATTAGAACTGCACTTTATCATTGCTTCATATTTTGATTTGTATTAAGGTTACACAGAATACTTATGCCATAAAATCAAGTAAGTGTGTGTGTGTGACGAAATTGCAAAGAATCAAATCTCCGACGCACATTTTTGGATGCTATGCGGGTGTGTGCACCTCAACAGGTGAGATGTGAGGAAGGCGGGTGGGCTGGAATGAATGCAAAGTACTCTGGAGTTAGGAAAGATGTTGTTGTTGAGGTGTAGATCTCAGGATCTTTCTGAATTATTTCTCACAATTGTGTGTGAACTTCCAATTAATCTAAAATAAAAAATAAAAACTATGTGTGTTTAAAGTAGCATAGAGGTACAGTTACAATAATTAGAATTGTACACACACATTAAAAATGTGACTGTCCCACTGTTTGCAGAGCTTCCGTGTATGCAAACATGAGAGTGATTAGGGAATCCATATTCAGTTTCCTAGATAGTAAAGCAGATATTTTGGTATCACAGTGCTGAATAGAAACAGAATATGTTCTCTTCACATTGATGTGAAATTTACCAAAGGAAAGAGATGTGTGTGTGTGTGTGTGTGTGTGTGTGTGTGTGCTGTCAGTAGGTAAGATTTTTCTGTTTTGAATTTTCTCCCTAAAAATGACACAAGCATTCATTCAGTGCCTTTCGTGTACCAGATATTCATAATCAGATATTCATAAATTTCAATGCATGTGATAGCAAGTGCACGAATGGGTTGGGGTAGATAGACCAGGGTTCGACCAGAGTTTCTCAGTGCCCTTCCTGCTACTTGGGGGCACTTTTGTGACTTCACTGCTTTCTTATCCACCAAACACAGGTGAGTAGTAATTCATACCTTTCAAGAATACGGCACTCAGAAGAACTTAGAGTAAGCCAGCACTCACCCCCTGCTGGTAGAACCCCACACACAGAGATCCATCAAACGCTGCACGCTTCTGATTGTCACTGAGAAAGTTGGGCACCCTTTCTTAGCCTTGGTGACAATGTTTATCTTTGCACCACTCAGACAAAGCGCAGTGAGTCTCCTGTGGTACTTGGGCACACAGAAGCAGTTGCCAGCTGAAATTGCACCAGGCTCCGGGACCTTGAACCGATGCCTGTGATGGATTATTACAATTTCCTATCGTGTAATTGCTTTTCTATTTGACCAAAGGTACTTCGTTTAATCTATTTCTAATTTGTTTTAAACCGTTAATTCTGGAAACGCATAAAATGGGAAATATTCTTAGGGAAATCTTTCCAACTTCCTTCCCCAGCGTGGCTCCAGTTGACTTAGTGTATGGAAAGTAAAGCAATACACAAATGCAAGTTGCTACTGATGTTATGATTATTGATTTTTCTTCTAATTTCCCTACAGGCTCTGTCTCAGTATTCTGGGTTCAGATAACCCTACAGAATGTATTGGGGTCTTGTGAAAGTGGAGAAGAAATAAAAGAAGGGAAAATATTCTCATTTTGACTTGCACAATTCCCTTCCTTTTTAACAAGAACCTCTCAGGGTAACCTGGGATTTCTCAACCGTGGCACTATTGATTATCTGGACTGCCTCACTTTTTAATGGGGCTAGGCTGCTGTCCTGAAGGATGTTGAGCAGAATCACTGGCCCCCACCCACTGTATGTCAGTAGCATCCCATCAAACGTGCCAATTAGAAATGTCTCTAGGAATTGAAAAATGCTCCCTGGTGGACAAAAATTACCCCAGGAGTTAGTCACTGTAATGGCAACAAAGGTAAAGGGCACGACCAACAATTTAAGAAGAAGAAACTAGCTATATCACTATCTTAGCTGTATTCTGTATACATATATTTTTCCTTTTTCCCTTTCTACTTTTCCCCTTGCCCCCATGAAGATATCATGCCTCTATCTTGTACTCTGAGTAACTACTATGCAGTCAACAATATGCAATGTATTAATTATTGTGACTGTCTTACTAACCTGTTTTGAAAATCTGTTTTCTCTTTAAAAATTTTTTAAAAAGTAAATTAAGAAGGAACAACTGAAACTTGGTGAAAATCCAACAGTTCTTCAAAACTAATGGAACAGCCCTCGTATATGATAAAAACATACTCTGAGATAGAGGGCATGAAGCATTGTGAGATGACCCAGGCCTTCTCCCCTCCTTCTTGCTAGCCATTTAGAAGTGAAAGCAATTGCAGATCCAAGGTCAAACACTGAGACATCAGCAGCAACCTTGGCTTTGCAGATCCTGTCTTGTGACAGTCATTCACCCACTCAGTAATTCTTCATTAAGAACCCACAAGTGTTTTCAGTCCAGTCTCAGCAGAATCTGCACCTGCTGCTGATCTGGGAGGTTGGATAGCTCCAAAGGAAAGAAATCAGAGAGGTGTTATGGCCAGTTCATATCAAATACAATTTTGAATTTCTAGATTTTAGGCAAAGCTATTTCCCATGAAGCTGGTTCACGCTCTTCTTTCCTGAAAAAACAAAGAAAAGAATAGTAATTATCACCTTCTTCAGAAATATAAACCCCTTGGCCACAAACCAGAGACTTCAATAAAGGGCTGGGAAAAGGAGGAAGAAGGGAAGAAGGAAGGGGGTAGGTAAAGAGTGGACTGAAGAAGGAAGCAGTTCTTTTCTTCCCTGGAAGGAAACATTTCTTCTCTTTTGCAGTAGGAAGAGAGGATCTCTATTGTGTGTTATTCTCCTGACCCTGAGAAAGGCAGAATGTTTAATTTGAGGATGGCAGGCCCCGCCCCCATAGATGTCAGCCTGCCTGTAGCTTGGTTCTTTTCTGCCCATAATATATCTGCTTTTGTGCTGTAGCTGCTGCCTAAACAGATTTTCTATTTTTAATAAGGAGCAGGGAAGTCTTGTAGTCCTTCCCAGTAGTATACTTTAAAAAAGAAACTAGAACACAGTAAACAAGAGCCGGTTTCCATTTAACGCTTGCCTGTCTGGTGTTAGTGTGGGGCTCAGCTCCAGGACTCTTCTGCACGGACAAGGCCACTGAACTCTGAGCAGCCCCCCACCTCCCCATCCTGATTTCCCTCTGCTTCTTCTCCTGCGACATGGCCACAAGAAAATATTTGTACTGGAAACACTTTTATCCCAGGAATGGGTAAAGCAGAGTGAGGTTTGCTAGCTCTGAATCCAAACTGAATTGACCAGTAATTGGCCTCTGCTATTCCTAAACTGAGTGACCTCAACTACTTGGTTAATATCTTGGAGCCTTGGTTTTCTCAGCTGTAGAAGTGCAAATGATAATGGCACCTACATCCCAGGGACATTACTCTGAGGATGCATTATGGAAGCACTTGCTAAGTGTTCTCAAAAGGTTCATGGTTGCCATTGATATTACTACTTGGTTCATCAGTGATATCTTGGTCTTTTTCATGCTTTCATCCAGGGAGCCAGGACATAACTCTGAAAGTTGCATAACAGTGATTCCAGGCAGCATTTTTTACACACAGACTTAGAAAATGATAAATCATGAAAACAAAGCAAATTCAGCTGCAGCCTGCTGTTGTTCTTTTTTAAAGCAAGTAGGACTTCTTGAACCTGGTTTGTGTCATTTGATTAAAATCCCAATCAGCCAATTGTACGTGAAGGAGCTTTCTGGTGAAGCTGTATGAGATGTGGTGAAAACATTGTTCTTTGCCAGGGCTCCCAAGATCACACATAATTCTCAGGAGCATGGGCACAACCAACAGGTACCTTCTGACTAAAGAGGCTACATTTCTGCTCTCCATGTTCCCAGACTATGTTGGCCCTGAAGGCTTTCCCACTTACCCATCCTAAGCACAGGATTCTAACTGCTGGTTTGTTCCCTTTCTGGGGAATTGGCTGTGCAGTGACTCTGACTGCTGAGCTATTCCAGACCTGATGGGCAAGGTTTCTAGTGGTGACCACTGGTTGCAGGAAGCAGTTTTTGCATGAGTTTACCTTTTTTCACATGAGGCATGTCATTTCCCTTTCACAAGAAGCCTGGGAAACTGGCTTTTACTGAAGGAGAAATCCATGACAATCTGAAAGGGAATATGGTTTTAAGTACTCCAAATGGAGATTTTCAAGGATTTTTCTTCCAAAATACCTTTGACCAACAATGTTCACATGGTTGATGTACCCACCTAGATTTTAATACCAGCCCTTTCCAATTTTTAAGAAGTTAGGCAAATTGTGTTTAAGCTCTTGTTTTTGTATATGAGCTATTTTTAAAAATATTTTTCCAGGCACTTGAGTAATGATATCATCTAGCGAAGATCTATTTCTGAATATGGCATAGATAAGACAGGCTGTGGGTTCTGCACAGTTCCCCACACACCAGCTGTAACTAATTCCTTCTTTCTGTTAAGGAAGCATATCATAAATCAGGACAGTGACAAGGTTGCAGGTTCAAGATATCCATGCAAAGCTCTCAGCATGCAACTGCGTAGTATGAACAATCAACAAATAACAATAGCTCATTCATCTATGGGCCTATGCTGAGCGTTCTCTTATGAGCAGCACAAATTTTAACTAATTCAACCACAAAAACCTGTTTTCAGCTAAGTACTATGTAAGTATTATTGAGGACAATAGTAGTACCAAGGATATTAAAGCATAGCATAGATAATTTCCCCCTGGTCACACAGATGTAAGGAACTAGGAGGGGTTGGTTTAGGCTGAGGTCTGCAGTCCTTAAATGCTTCTAAATATTGTGTCATGTTTTACTGTGAACTTGAATTGGCTCTGCAGTTTTTAATAATAATAAGTTAGTCTGAAACTAAAGGACTTGAACTCCTGTGATTACCAGGTTAATTGGGGATGCTCCACAAATCATTTTGTGGCCAAAGTGCTATGACATCACCCTTGAGAACTGCACTGATGAGTGCATAGCAAAGAATGCAGTGTGGTGCTGGGTTAATGTTTGTGGTATGAGTAAGCGCGACAGTCAGCCTCTGAAACAGGATGTTCACGGAACCAAGGGAAAAGCGTATCCCAAAGCCAGAGAAGGTGGCCGGTATTTAGCTATGTCTGGTACTTGTCAGCTCAGCCCCCACTGTAGCATGGACCCCATGGCTGCCATTTTGTATGGATGGCCTGCAACAATGAGCCATCCACAAATATCATCTCTGCACAAAAACTGACTGCATGGCCTGCTGGCCCTAGCCACCTCGCAAAACTTCCCAGGGGTGAGCAGCACAGCAGAGCCCTGGCAAAGTCATTTTCACTTCTCTATCAGTTACTTAGAGCAGGGCTCAGCAGAGCTTTTCTGGAAAGGGTCAAACAGTAAATATCTTAGGTTTTGTAGACCTTTAGGTTTCTACCGCAATTGCTCAATGCCAGCATTGCAGCCTGAAAGGAGACACAGATAAGTCTTAATGTGTATGGCTATGTTTTAATAAAGTTTTATTTATAAAACCACATGAGGGGCCAGCCCAGTGAGGTAAATCTCCTCTCACAGTTTATTGGTTAATATAAAGACACAGGAAAAATTAACAAGTTGATATAGACAAACACCTGGAAAGAGGATTCACTGAAAAATGAGTGGAGTGAGGTTCATGAAACTCTTAATGGTCCAGGGCAAAGGCAGGTCTTAAATATGAGTTGTGTGACTCGCTGGATTTGAACTGTGGGATTGTCAGTAATTGAGACCTTGAAAAGTAGTTCCTCAAGTTGGATAACCCTGCTGAATATTACATGTGTCTTTTGTTACACAGAGAAAATTATGTGTGTGTGTGTGTGTGTGTGTGTATGTGTGTGATGCTAAGGATTGAACCCAGGATCTTTGCACTGAGCTACATCCCTACTCCTTTTTTTTTTTATTTTAATACAAGATCTTGCTAAATCTCTAAATTGCCCGGGCTGGGCTCAAACTTAAAATCCTTTTACTTCAGCCTCCCAAAGGGTCGGGAGGACAGTCATGTGTTACTATGCCTAACTAATAGAAAATATTCTTAGTTTTCCTCTGTGGATCAATGTAAAAATCAAATACCTAAGTATATTTATCACCATATATGCAAATGCTTTTTTAACTACAAAAAGATGACTGTAGACGTCCCTAATTTTCTTTCAGAGATTAGTCAACAGGAATATGAGCTGAAAGAATACAAATAAAAAAATTGAGAGCCATGCCAGGCGTGATGGCACATACCTGCCAGCCCAGCTCTCTGAGAGGCTGAAGGAGAAGAACTGCAAATTCCAGTCTAGCCCATGCAATTTGGCAACTTAGTTAGACTTTGTCTCAAAATAAAAACAAATGAAAATTTCTGGGGATATAGTCCAGGGCAAAGCCCCTGGCTTCAATTCTCTGTATTGAGCTTAAAAAAACAAAGTCAGAATCCAGATTTTACTTGACTAAAAGCATAGAACAAACGAGTCACGCAGCCTGACTCCTGCAGAGGCAACCGTGGCCATCTGCACTGAATGGTGAAAGGAGCCACTGGTCATAGACAGACTGTGAGTGGCCTGGGAGTAGAAAGGTAGTGTAGGCCAAGAAGCATGGTAGAGCGCAAGAAATGAGACTGGGAATTCTGGACTGAATTTCTAGTTCTGTTCCCTTTTGACAATGAGATCTTAGTCAAATCATCCTTCTGACCTTTAGTTCCACAGTGTAGCATCCCGCTTGCTTATGTTGTTGTGAGAGCCCTCTTAGGTGACTCTTGCTTTAGTTGGCTCAACATTGAGTCTCCCTTTACTGGTGATGACACCTCCCTTTGTTATCCTCTGAACACCACCCAAGCCCAAGCAGGTCTGTGAAGTTCAGCAGGGCTGACCCCATTTCCTGGTGTAAAATGAGCATCTGACCATAGCCAGGGCAGTGATAGCAATAGCCAAAGATTCAGTGGGAGTGACTGGGAAAGAGAAGCTCTTTTCTCAGCCAGTCAGAAGCTAGAAGAGGGGGTCTGGAGCTCTGGGTTCACCTTGTGAAAAGAGAGTCAGACTACAGGAAGGTGAACCTCCAGCGAAGTCAAGAAAAACAGCAAGAAGGAGAAACCGAGTTATCAGGACCCTATTTGGATCTAACTACACCAGAACCCCTTGAGTTTTTAGTCACATCATCAAATGCATTTGGTTTGCTTCCGTCCTTCTGATTGTATTTCTGTCACTTGTGCTCAAGGATCTGAACTACTGGAAGGTATGAAGTGGTGAGTCCAGTGCCTGGCAAGTAAGCAAGGCTCGGAAATAATACAGCACTTTTGCTTCCTTCGTGTGAAAGCTCTTGTGAAAAAATGCTGAAAGAATATTAAAGGAAAAAGAAAAAAAAA
>RJWT010007116.1:0-28057 GCA_004365215.1 Cuniculus paca | reverse complement strand
ATAAACTGAGCAGCTTTGCTCCAGAATGCCCTCCAATATGATGTGTCTGCCTTGGACAGAGCCAACCATAGTTGGAATCCCTTGAATTCCTGAGCTAAATTTAATTTCTCCTTTTTAAATTGTGGGAGTTGACTATTGTGTCTCATTTAAGGGAAAGCAGATTAATATAGCAAGTATGAGGCATCCTTCTTAAAATTCTTGCTGTAACAAAATCCCTATGTGATTATTTTAATAGACCAATACGGATGTCTACCAAAAGTTACACAATCCAGCTGATGGTCTGGGTGGTAAATAACACCAACATGGTAGTCATGTGCATGTCTTATTCTGGACTTTTTGGTTATTTTAGTAGCAGATGTTAGGAAGCAGAAAAGCTACCCAGTCAATCCACAAAGTAAGACAGAATTATATTTTTAAAATACTATAATTTAAGGGCTGTGGGTTTAGCTTAGTGGTCTAAGCACCTGCCTGGCAAGCGCAAGGTCATGAGTTCAATTCCTGGTACCACTAAATAAATAAATAAATAATAAAATACTATAAATTAAAATGATAGAATACCAAATATCACAAAATGAATCTGGAAACATTAGATATTTCAAGGATAGCTATCAGATCTATGATTCAAAGGAAATCAGAAGAAAACAAAGTCAAAACAGGAAGATTCATGGTAGAATAGGAAAAAAAGTGAAAAATAAAACTTATGTCTAACAAACAGAAAACAATAGTATATTTTGAATATACCTTAAAAGCAAATAAGATTTTTGTCCTCAGTGGTAAATAAGATAAAAGATTTAAATATTTATTTTAAACATATAGAGATCTATGATTTTTGCTTTTTTTAATTGTGAACAATCACCATATTAAATAATTGGAAAAATTGATGAATACATAAAGTCTATGCCCTAGGAGTTCAGAACATAAAAGCTCCAGGATTTTACTATCACACATCATCTAAGCCTAATTATTCTTAATCATTTTTAATCAAATCAGCCAACAAATGTCTCTACACTTTGCAGCAGCAGTTTGTTTTAAAAGAAATTATAATCATAAAAGTATACAGAGCAGTATTTCTTCTAACTAGAAAACAACCAAGTGTATATTTGAAATAACTAAGTATATTCTTTTGGGAATTGACTATTGTGATGGTGAAGGTGAATTGCCAAATTTGCCTCGGGAGCTGCCTAGGGGATTAGTAAAACACATATGGGACCTGCCAGGGTACCTCATGCATTTATAACCGTGGGGATTATACATGGTCCCTCACATTTTTCTCTGTGGCATGTCCTCCTGCTCTGCCTCCAGAACATGGACTAACTGAACTGAGCATCTTTCCTCTGCCAGAACCTCTGCTATGACGCTTTCTCCTCGCAGTCAGCAGACCGTAGACTGACTCCTCTAAAATCCAAGCCAAGTTAAGCTTCTTTCTCTTTGAATTACTGTGACCCAGTGACAGGAAACCTGACTAACACAACCGTAGAGAGTTACCTAGGATCTATTTTGAGTCGGTGATATTTCTTGTTTTATCATCTAAGTAAGTTTGACATTTATTTCTTTAAGACTCACGAGCCAGAGCCACAAACTGTAACTCATTAAATAGTTTGATTTACAATGTGTGATCTCCATTTGCTTTCAGGGATTGTGGCTTTACATAATCAATGTTCAATCCTAGGTAAAATATGAATGGAATTTCTTGTAATTACAGACTTTTACATGTTTAAAAATCAATAAGACTTTATCCAGCTATCCTATACAATCTCTGCTGTGTATCTTAGACCAAAATAAAAATTGCAAATCACAGTTTAAAGATTTTATTTATGAAGAAGTAAAAAAAACTTCTAAAAGTAGTACACTTTAGTTTTAAATATAAATAAAAATTTCAGAATTCCAGAAATTTCTTTCTAGAAAAATTTTCAAATGCTTTAGGTTTTTTTCTATTCAATGATATTAGTTGTCATAACATAAAATTATTTTAATGAAAGATTAACTGAATCAAAATTTATAGAAAAAATGAAAATTCATAATACAACTTAACAAATCTGAGGTTGAAATTAGCGAAATTTATTTAAAGTATCAAAATGCCGATCACATATTATAATATGTATGTGTATAAACATGAGTGTTCTGTATCTTGATTTTTTATGCATGCCCTCTGTTATAAAGATTTATTTCTGTGAAATTGGATAATATCTTGTTTTTATGTGGACTACTTTCAAACAAGTGGCAATAAAATTTTTATAACACCTTATACTGACATAATTTATTCATCTTTCTTGGTTTCTCTCCATTTTCCTTTTGAAACACATCAATCATTATAGAAACAATGAGGTCACTGATAAGAACTCCTAAGGACAGGTTCAATTCAATGCACTTGAAAAAAATCAAGGGAATTAAGAGATGAAGTAATATGCAACTTTATCTCCAATATCTTAATATTTTACACATGAGAAATTTCTTGCAAGGGGATCTTCAGATTACGTTTCAACACCTGTATACATTTTTCTCAATTACTTGGACAAAAGCAGCTGAGAAAGTCTGGCAATTGTGGTAGCAAATGCATTTTGGATAAAGCTCACTAGTTAGTTTGAATAAATTATGATCCACCCTCATTTCCATTAATTTTCCATATTTTACCAATCATTTCACTGTTTTCTTGTAGCGAACACTAAGAAGGTAGTAAATTTGAGTCATATGTGCTTTTATGGGCGACCTCAACTTATTGTATTGCTTTCTTTATCACTATCAATAATTATCCACTTCTCCAGGTTGTTTTGTTGTCTCAGTCAATTTGGGCCATTATAATAAATTATCACAGATTAGTTCACTTACAAAACAGCAATAACAACAATAAAACACTTTGTTTCTCAACTGTTCAAGATCAAAGAGACTATTAAATCCAGTGTCTAGTGAGGATTTGTTTCCTAGTTTAGATAGCTTAGTTCTTGTATGCTCTTGTGGTTTCTTCCGAGAACACTAATTCAATCTTGAAGATTCCACTCTCTTGGCCTAATGACTAACAACTCACATCCTAATACCATCACACTTCGTGTGAGGATTTTAACATGAAGTTTAGTGTTAACAAAATTTGTTTTATAGCAGTAGTCTAGTTCAATTCTGGGAGAAATTTATATTCAACTCTCAATATGCCTGTATTTCAACGGCTCTACTTTAGTTCAGATCCTAACATTTATTTCCTGGATATCTAAGAAAACATCGATATTTATATTGAAATATTTAACCAAGAAAAATATACATTTTGTAAGACTTTTGACTGCCATTCTTTAGTAGTTATTAGATAACAGTTTCCTCTAATCCAAAATTAACCTTGTAGTAGCAGCTAATTGGTGGGCTATCAGCTAAGCTACAACCTAAATACAGTTCTTAGGCTACTGCAAGACCTGTTAACCATATTTAGAGAATAAAAAAGGTCTTATTAATTGTCAAGAGGAATATCCAAATGGGTTTGTTTATTATCACAATGAATACTAGAAGTTGGTTCTGTTAAATTTTATTAATGTCTTATGATAAATTATAAAAATATTTTAGAAAGGGTTTTCATTTCTGTTTATGAGCAAGATATATGCTTTTAAAGATATTTACATTCTGTGCCTCTGAAAATGTTACCCAAGTCAGATTTCCAACTAGAACTATGTGTATGTACATAAATATGTATGCATAGTGGTACAGAGAATTTCTTTTTGTTTTTTGAAAGTAACACAAAAGAATCTTTACTCTGTGAGTTTGGTAGGATGATCAAAAAGAATAAAGAGTTGTGCAATGGACAAAATACATGTGACTCTCACCCAAAGCCATATTATCCCCAAAATGATAATACTTACATGTCTTTTTTTTCACAGATATTTGGGGAGTGAGATTGGAACATCATGAACAGAGTTAGTGCCCTTATAAGAAAAAGACAGAGCTGGATGTAAAGATTGAAAGAAAAGTAGGAAGTTTGCAAATCCAGAAAATGAATATAACCAGAAGCCAATAATGAGGCCAACTTCATTTAAGACTTACCTCAGTCTTCCAGCTCCTAGAACTGTGAGATATATATACCTATATTTCATAAGCCTTCTAGACTATAATACTTTGTTATAGCAGTCTGGACTAAGTAAGACGAGCTGGGACATTATTGGGTTTTCAGAAGTGATTATTTTATATTTGTTCATCAAAAGATGTTTAATGAAGTTTTAAATAATGTCACCATAACCTTTGTAAAATTTTGTTACAAGACTAATCTTCCTAAGTGCCAAAAACTACCAAATGTTTCACAAAGTTGAATTCTGTTAGATGAGTTATTGACCACATATCTATTATCATTTTTTGTATCCAGTATATTCTTTTTAATTTTATCTACTACACAACTTCTAGGAAAGTTTTGGTAATGCTGTCTTGATTAAATTATTACTATAAACTTGAAGATGCTCTTGGAACATTGCCAAAAATCTTTGCAGGGCCTCCTTGATCAGAAAACACTTTCTGTTTGTCCTAATCTTTGACTGTCTTCTAGTCTCATCGTTTTCCATGCCCATTCTCTTCTTTAGTTTTCTTTTAATTCTTTGAGATTATTTTGTCCTGTCAAATATTCTATTTCAGAATATTTGATGAAGGAAGAGACTAAATAAAGAAACAAAGACAATTCCCTCATGAATTTTGTTGCATATTTCTTACACTGTAGGGGATAGTTAAGACCACCTAATGATCTCATTTCTCACATTAGCCTGTGATAAGAAATGATAAAAGAACTTATATCACTCACTGGTAACTTGCTACTGCCATTTAAACTGCTTCAAGGTCCAGGAATCCTTTTCATCCCATGCTTGAGTCAAGTCCCACCCCTAAGTTTTTACCAAGTGTTCACAGAGAATAAATGATGAAATCAATCAGCATTCAATGTGTATGCAATTTTGTCTTTTTGTTAAAGGCAAGCTGAAAGAAGGAATGGGCAAAGAGTGAGAAATCATATGTATGTTGAGTAACAGGAGATAAAAGTTCATAAAAACTGTATGGAGTAAAAAATTATAAACACCTTGTATATGCTTAAATGACAAAAAACAAGATAAATAACAACAACAACAAAAAACTTCATTGAACAAAAGGTAGGAAAGTGACCATTCAGTGAACCACTTTTGATAATGATTGTTAAAACTCACAAAACACCATCCACTTTCCATTCCCTACTACAGACATTTATCACACATTTATAAAGGTTCGATGTTTCCAGCAAGATAGACAGAAGTTACATAAAATAGGCATTCTGTGTGACAAAAACACTGAATGAATGACAAAAAATATAGTTCTTTTAATTAAAATATTCAGTATTAGTTGGCTTAAGTGAATTTATTCATGCTAAACTCAGTTATGATATTTGGTAACAGTTGACAATTTTGAGATATGTCATGAAAATATTTGATAAATCTAAATATTAAGTTCCTACAGCCACATGATCATAATAATCAAACACAAAGTCAAAGAGTTTGTCCTTTCAGTCACCAAAAACAGAACTCAAATAGTTTGGTAAAGTAAGTTTGATGGTGAAGTGTTAATCTTTAGTGGTCTTGTTACAAGTTTCAACTACCAGAGACAATGCCTATAATCAAGCAAAAAGTACACTATTTCTCACTGGCATTACTGAATTGTGAGCAAATGTGTGTGACCGGTATGACCACACATATTCCTTCTTAGTCTTGGATTAAAAATCAGAGGAACTGCTCTTGTCTTGGACATGTCATTTGAATAGCTGAAAAAGAGAGCATGAGAGCCATGAAAAACAATGGCTCAAATCCCTAGTGCAGAAATACTGCAAATTACTTCCTCTCATGTTGATTTGTGTAATGTAATTTGTCCAGAAAAAATTATATAAGAGTTATATAATTAACATAGAAAGACAAAGCCTATGGAAATGGGAAGGATCACATCAACTTTGTAAAAAAGTCAAGCTTAAGTTTTAAATTTGAAAATCTACCACAGTTATGTGTCTGAACCAGGTTTACTTCATTTGACAGTTATAGATCATGGCATGTAATTAAATCAGTATTACAAGCCCAAGAAATAAAAGTTGGCAGAAATCTAAAGACAAAAGTACATTTTTGTATTTCTACATAGAGGAAACTTTTTTTTCTTAAGTCTGTGACTAGCCCCGTCCCAAAGGAAACAGCACCATGCATACTAGTAAAATTGTAGAGCATAGTTTTCAAATCATTTAAAGAACACTTACGGAAAAAAGACTAATTGTATGGAACTAGCATCATTTATGAAGTTGTGCTAAACTTTATTGGAGTACTACATGCATATATTAAAAAATATCTAACAGATCCTCTCAAGATAATTTTGTATTAAAATTCAAGAATATAAACTGTCATTCACCTCCCTTCTTACATATTTCCATCTTGTGCACAATTTTAGCAGACAATCTAAAGAAGCATTTTGAAACTCAGATGCATTATATCCACTGTCTTAAATAATTTTCTCTTTTTTTTGAGACAAAATACCAGAACCCTAAAGTTAAAAGAAAAAAGGTTTATTGTAGTTTACAGTTTTTAGAGGTTTCAGTCCACAGTTGACTGACTCTAATGCAGGTTGGTATGGCAGAGAGGCAACACAGAGGAGAACCAGTCTATGGCAAAGCAGGGCAGGCAGAAACCAGCAACAAGCAAGTAACCAACACATGACAAATGACAGCTGTATGCCTCCATCTCTTATCTGAGCAGGTAGCACTCGCACCCTTAATCTTAGCATTGCACTGTGATTTGATACCACCATTACATCACCGATCCCAGCATCATACACCCTGGGTCCATTGCCTCTGAAGATCTCTATCTATGATCCCATGAGGCTTTGGGGAGACATCTAAATACAAGCCATAGCATCCACCAGACTTGGTATAGGGAAAGAAAACAGGATAAAAGCTGATTCAAAATGAAAGATGCAAGGAAAACTTTGATGTTGAGTACTAGAGTATCAGGTTATAGTTTCTTAAAACCACCCCCCCACACCGGTTTTTTTTTCTTTATAAAAAATCCTTGATATTTTAATTGATGTTTTTGTTGTAGCAAAGTACCAGAGGCAGAAGGAAGCTACCATGACTGGGAGCCCAGGTTTTAAAAATCTTCAAAAGTAACTACAGGATAGTTTTACTAAAATTTCACATTTAATCATAGACTAACAGTCAGCACATTTCAGGAAGCAAAGTGTTCCAGATAATTTAGCAGTTCCTCAATGCTTATCCTTACGGATGTTGGCTCTATGACAGATTATTTCTTCAGAAACCATTTCTTCTCCAAGATTCTTTGAAACTGTAATTTGTTCATATTAATTTAATCTTTTCATCACTTCCCATCACCTCTTTTTCTATTTCCTTATTGTAGTCTTCATTATTTCACAAATTATTATCATCATCATCATTATTATTAACAGTAGTATTTTGTGATATTGCTTCCCTTTATTTTCTTTGATGATTTTCCTTGTTATTAATAACAGTTTCATTTCCATCTCTGAATATGCATCTTCAGTTTAGGATTTATCTTCCTTGTAACTGCATTTAGTTAACTTTGGAGATGCCCTTGCAACAGTGAAAATCTGACATGCTAAATAGGAACAAATTATAACATTTGATTTTTCTCTTCTCCCAAAAGTTGTCAGGTACTTGAACTACTAGGGAAATTGTCCTCAAGTTTCTCCACTAATGTAACTAAAAATCATTATTTGTTTCATCCAAAGTTAAATACATAAAACTTTATTATTCTAGTCCTACTCTATTTATACTGTCAGTTCCTATGGATCAAAATTTATAATGCAGTTTCTCAGTAGTACGGGAATTCCACATATAAACACATATACAATGCTTATATTTTGTTGAGAAAAAACATATTGTAAGATTATAATGACCAGAACTGTGTTGGAATGGGAAGTGCTGGACTGTTTTTAAAATGGTAACATTTAATTCCAAAGGCATATTGAATAAGAGGTAGTAGATGTAAGTATCTTTTTCACACACTTTCTAATTCTTTTCATGAATACAGGGCATATGAATGTAGATTAAGTGTGTGACACTAGGATTAAAATTGTGTGGTACTAAATCAGTCCACCAATTGGAATTAGCACTGTATCGGGTGTGGATAATGGAAGCTCCACCCTGGATATGGGCAAAACCAATCAGTAGGCCTTTAGACTAGAGAGATTATAAGGGGAGAAGAGCTCACCGCCTTCTGACTGCCATGCCATGGACTGTTTCTTCTCTGTGATGCCCCTCTGTTGTGCTGCCCTGCCTTAGAGCTAGCTGACTACGAATTGAACCTCCACAGCCTTTGAGCCTAAATAAACCTTTCCCCCTTTAACTTGTAGGTGTTGTATAATTTGCCTCAGCAACAAGAAAAATACCAAAAATAGTACATATTTTTGATACATAATGGACACATTCAACATAGGCTGCATTTTTCTTATGGGAATGATTTTAATCTATGACATTAAATACTTTAAGAAAAATAGTGCTATTCAAGTTTTTTTTTTATTTAATGGAAAAATGTAAAAAAAATTCTTAATGAAATAATAGGAGAATAACAAAGTAAATACATTACATGTTATCTTTAAAGTAGTTACTCAGAGTACAAAATATGGGCATAAAAATTTCTCCAATTGATATTAGCACAAACTTTCCTTTTTAACGAACTAAGAGATATTAACAATATAAATGATTTGCAATTTTTCCCTTTCCCTAGTGTCCTTTCCACTTTCACCCATCCTAGTATTTTTTCCCTTTTGAACATTTTCTTCTCATTTCACAGTATCTATTGTACATTTTATACTTTATTTACTCTTTCAGTTTCTCACACCAGGGACACAATATGATGTTTACATATGTGAGCCTGATTTATTTCACTTGTGAGTATAGTCTCAATTCGCATCTATTTACCTATAAAAGTCTCAAGTTTATCCTTCTTTATGACTGAGTAGCACTCTGTTACATAAAAAGACCACATCTTTTTTATTCATTCCTCAGTTGATGGACATTTGAGCTGTTTCCAAGATTTTTTTTTTTATTTTACTTTTTTGGGGGGGGGGTACCAGGGATCGAATTGACAACCTCATGTTTACCAGGCAGGCGCTTGAGCCACTGAGCTAAATCCCCGGGCCTCCAAGATTTATCTATTACAAATTGTACTGCTATAAACATGGTACACATGGTAAGACGTTTTTAATTTTTCTGGGGAGATACCCAGAAGAGGGTTAGCTGGGTTGAATGGGATCCTTAATCCTAGTTTTTTGAGAAATCTTCACAATGATTTTCACAGTGATTGTACCAGTCTACACTCCCACCAACAGTGGAGAAGAGTTCTTCTTTCCCTACAGCCCATCTACCTTCTGTTATTGGTTGATTTCTTGCAGTTAACCATTTTCTGGGGTGAGATAGAATCTGAGTATTGTTTTAATTTGCATCTCTTGAATGATCTGTGATGTTGAATATATTTTCATGTATTTATTTGACATTTTTATTTCTTCAATTGAGAAGAATGCGTTCATCTCAGATGCCCATTTTGGATTCGAGTTTTTAATTTGGGGGGGTCTGATTTTTTTTAATTCTTTAAATGTTCTAGATAGAAGTCCTTTTTCTGATGGACAATTGGCTAAAAATTTTTCTCACTCCGTGGGTTGTCTTTTTATTTATTTTTTCCTAATGGAGGATTTGTAATGTGCTTTTTTAACAAAACTTGTCCATTGGATATGTTTTAAATTGATTGCCACAAAATTTGTCATAATATTACCACACTGACCCTATAATACCTGTCAAACTTTTTTTTTACTTTTATCAGTGCATATTTGCAGTACATAATAATTACAGTCATTTAGGGAATTGGTACATAACACATTTCAACTCTCTCCCCCCACCTCCTTTATTTTTCAAACATAAGATTCATTTATTTGTCTTACAAGGCTAGCTAATTATATTTACAGATTAAAAGCCAGACTGATAGGCTAAAGAACATGTAAAGCATGTAATGCAATTTTACTAGGTGAAGGCACACTTTTAGATATGTTGTCTGCACTGAATTACAATAACTTCTTTTTCTTTTTTTCCTATTATCTTTTAATTTGTAATATTTATGCAGAGTGTGCAAAAAATGTATATACACTTTACAAAAAGAAAAATAGTGCCATGTTTGTTTTTTAACAGATGTTGTTATCCTTGTATGGTGGACCCTAGAAAACACCATGTATCATAGAAAACCCACTACATTATTGGTCCTCAGGGAAGAAATTGAAAATACATGTTTAGCAGTCTCAGTGACCAAGGTTACCCAAGCAGCTCCTTGCTATAATAATAAATGTCAGGAAACTGATGGCAACCTTGCTGAGCACCTCCTATAATTGTAAATGTAGCTTCATGATGTCTTAATAAATTGAGTATTAAATTATATTTACTCTTTTTCTGAAATGTCTATAGATTTTCCATATTCTTTCTCTCTCTTTATCTCTCTCTGTCTCCCTTCTCCCTCTTTCTCAACTCATATGCATTTTCCTACAATGACCCTTTTATCTTTTTGTGTGTCCTCAATCATCTGTTGATGGACATTTAGATTGTTTTCAAAATTTAGCTATTATGAATGGATTGCTATAAACATGGGTATGCATGCATCACTGCAGTATGATGTCTTTAACACTTTTAGGAGGATATCTAGAAGAGGAATAGTTGATTGAAAGTTGTCTCTTGAAAACATAAGTATAGGCAAAGATTTTCTGAATAAAACCCCAGTTGCACAACAAATACCAAGAATTGAACAGGATCGCATCAAATTAAAAGCTTCTACATAGAAAAAGAAACCACTGACAGAGTGAAGAGACAGCCTAAAGAATTACAAAATAATTTAATAAGTACTCTTCTAAAAAAGGATTTCTAACCAGAATATGTAAAGAATTTAAATAAACAGGACTTCCGTAAAGATGGCAGAACAGTAAGCAGCAGAGTAAACAGTCTATCTGAGAGAAACAGTTCAGATGCTGGAATATAACATCATGGAGAGGTCAAGAAGGAAGGAAGTGGGTCCCCTGGACCCAGGGAGATTGTAAAATATGAATTGAAGCCCACAGAGAGAATAAAAAGAAGAATTTAAACAAAGAAAAAGGTGGTGGCTGGCAGTGCCTTAGCCTGGAGCTGGACTCACCCTGCCAGAAGAGCTGTTGCGCCTGTGTTGCAGTCGACCCCAGAGGTCTCAGAGGAGAGGTGCAGTGGTGGAAGAGAGTGGCAGATGTGGAGATCTGCACTAGCTGGTGGTGAGTGCAGGGGACTTCATCTGCCCCCCACCCCGTGGTAGAGAGCAATTGGCCAGGAACCATTTTGGAGTTCCACAGGATAAACCCGGGGCCAGGACTGCTGGTGGCCTCTTTCAGCAGCTCCAGGTTATGGGCAGACTGGTGGAAGTTGCTGGGACCCAGTTCCTAGCTCCTGTGCATTCCAGACAACATTGCGTAGTTTCCTAACCAGCTTAGATCCACAGGCCCTGGACACTACCACTCCTGTGCAGATGCCACGGTACACAGCTCAGTGCAAAGGCATCAGATATCTGTAACAAGCTAGAAAAACCAAACAGCCTTCTGGCAGCTCCAGGTTGTGGATGGACCCACAGAAGTTGTTTAGATGGAGTTCTGCTCCCATGTGCATTCCAGACAACATTGCTAAGGTTCCTAACCAGGCCCTGGCCAGGTCTGCTCCTATGCAAACTATGGGGGCCCATGTGGGCTGGTACCCAGCTCAGTGCAGAGGCACAGGTGCCCACCATCGGATGCCTGTACCAGCACTGGCCAGAAAAGCCAAACAGTCTCATTTCGGAGAAGTTGTGGCCAAACCAGAGGGGCCTGGGACTACACTACCCACGTGTGTGGAAGAAATCACTAATATGCCAAGACAGAGAGGGAGAGGGCAATGTCTGGTGTCCAACCAAAGCAGCACAAGTCCAGGAGAGGTAAACATGGACAAGATCAGGAGTTGCACACCTGAAATGTCTGAAGGGATGTCAACTGAAGTAAAGAAACAACTTCATGAAGCTATAAGAGAAATTAGGACAGAAATTCTATCCCAGGTAAAATAAGAAATGAAAACTATAATAAAAGAATTACTAAGCATCTCTAAAGAAGACACAGAAAAAAAATAGAGGAGCATAGGAAAATGAGGGAAACCATGAAAGAACCATATAAGAGAAATTTTGAATGCGTGAAACAGATTCAAACAGCTATCCAAGAAATTTAAAACTCCATTGAAAGCTGGCAAAACTACTTGAAAGAAACTGAAGACAGACTTTCAAACCTTGAAGACAGGTTTGCAGCTAGTGCTTGCAAAAGGAAAGATCTCTTAAAAATAACAAGGACTCAGGAAGTAACAATTCAATGACTGCTAGACAATTCAAAGAAAAGTAACTTAAGAAATAATAATGTGAGTGAAAAAGCAATGGTCAAGAAAAATGACATCAGGACCTGATTTACAGAAAGAATTTCTGAGAACTTCCCAAGCATGGAAAAAGAAAGGGACATCCAAATAAGTGAGACATATAGAATTCCAGCTAAGCATAACCAAAACAAATCTACATCCAGATATATAATAATCAAGATCCCAGAATTTCAACACAAGAAGAGAATATTAAAAGCTGTTAAAAGAAACAGATTGCCTACAAAGGAAAACCCATCAGAATCACAGCAGACTTCTGAACACAAACCATCAAGTAAAGAAGAGACTGGAGTGAAATATTGCAACTTCTGAAAGAAAACAACTTCCAACCCAGACTGATGTACCCTGAAAAACTTTCTTGCAAAATTAGTGGAGAAACAAGATACTTCCATGACAAAGAATAACTCAAGGAACTCATGACCACCAAACCAACCATACAAAGAATACTAAAGGACCTTCTAGAGAGAGAGAAAAAGGACCATGATCTCAGGAACAACGGCAGAGGGGGACCATCAAGTGGGGCTAGTTGACTGAATGGAGAGGAAAACTAAGGAGTCAATGGCAGGAAAATAGCATGGCAGAGACAATACAGTGCAAGAGGGCCTCAGTGCACCAATGGAAGGAAACACAGACAGAGTGGATCAGGAGACAGGATTCATCAATATGCTCTATACAAGAAATACATTTAACTAGAAAGAAAATTCATAGACTGAAAGTCAAAGGAGATAGAACAATGCCCTAAGTGACAGGGAGCCAGAAAAAAATTAGGGGTAGCTTGCCCATCAACTGCAGAATGGATAAGAAAGACATGGCATTTTATGTGGTGGAAACCTATTCAGTTATAAAGGTAGATAACCTCAAGGCTTTTGTAGGTGGATAGAGGCAACTTGAGATCATGCTCATGGATGAAATGGTTCAGAGTCACATGGGTGAATTTCGTGTTGTCTTCCTAGTATAACAAACTAAAGGAGTTAGTGGGATCGAAAATGCACAATACATACTGGGAAATTCAAAGGGGAGGAATTACCTAAAAAGGGGAGGAAGTGAACACTGTTAATCTATCATTATGATTTGAAACTCATTTTGTCTTCAGTGTTATGATTAGTTTCGTTTTATTCTATTTTGTCTGATTTTATTATACTTGATGGCATGGACATCTATCTTAAAGATAAAATATATAATTGCAGCCATCGAGGATGTCCAGTTATCTTGCTTAGAAACCCTGTATTGCTTTCATTGTTTTGTTTTGATTGATTTTACTCTATTCTGTGTTGTTTGATTGTGATATGTCTGAAGGTATAGGGAACTATTCTGAAGATAAGAAGCATTATGGTAGCCACTGCTGTTTTATTAGTATCTTCAATCTCTGTATTGCTTTCATTGTTCTGCTTTGTTTGTTTTGTTTTGTTTTAGTTTTTTAACTGGTTTTATTTTGCTCTATTTTGTTTGATTTTATTTATCCCTGATAAATATATATTGCAGATATCAAGAGGCATTATGGTAGCCATTATTGACAGCTTTTTACCCTATTTAGAAGTCATGTGCCATGTTCAGTGTTTTGTAGTGATTGACTGTACTCTGTTTCATTTTGTTTGGTTGTATTCTTTTCAAAATAAAAAAAGTAAAAAAAAAAAGAATTTTAAAAAACACCCTAAAATGTTAAGACCCATTTAAAAAATGGTCATCTAAAGTGAATAGATACTTCTCAGATGAAGAACCACAAATGACCAATAAATATATTAACGTATGTTCAAAATCAGAGCCATTCAAAAAATGCAAATGAAAACAACATTCCATCTCACTCCTGAAAGAATGGCTACTATCAAGAAATCAACCAATAAAAATTGCCAGTGAAAGCCAGGCATGGTGGCATGTGCATGTAATCCCAGCACTCAGGAGACTGAGGCAGGAGGACCATTGTGAATTCAAGACAAGCCTAGGTTACAAAGTGAGCTCAAGGCTAGCCTGAACTGCATAGTGAGACCCTGTCTCAAAAAGACAAAAAAAAAAAAAAAAAAAAAGCAGTTAAGCTGTGCGGAGAAAGGAACTCTTTTCCATTATTGGCGGGACTGTGAAGTGATAGGACCACCATGGAAATCAATGTGGCAATTCCTCAAAAAAACTGTAAAATATTTATTGAAGCCATTTCTCTAATTTCAGAATTAAGTTCCAAAAGTTTTGTCTTTAGTTCTACTTGTTTTTTGTTCTACTTTAGTTTTAATTCTACTTGTTCGCAGTTCTACTTGTTAATCTCTCTCTCTCTCCCTTTTTATTTTTTATTTTTTGGTATCAGTAATCCTACTCAGGACTTTATACTTACCAGGCAATCTAACTAGAACTTTGGTATTTTTAAAATGCAATCAGCACTTAGTTCAATTGTTTATCTGCTTTGTATTTAATTTGATCTTCTTGTTGCAGAAGTTGAAGGCAAGGTATGTATTTGAGAGTGTTAAAGTATTTACTGCTATGAAATTTTCATTTAATTTTAAATTTTGAATCATCTCATAAGTTTATATCAAACACTTTTCACTAATGCTCGTTTAAAATAAATCTCATATCCTAATATTTCTTCCTGTGAGTTACTTAGAAGTGTTGTTTAAAATTTCTAAATATATTATGATTTTACTGATTCCTTTTATCATTAATCCTGGTCAATTGAATTCCACTGTGATTAAAAATATACCTAGTGTAATGTAGAAACGAATTTATTAAGACACTTTTTATGGTCCAAAGTAGAACCTGTGTTTGTAAATGCTATAAGCACACTTCAAAGGAGTACATACTCTGCTCGTATTTTGTGGACTGCTTTGTAAATGTCAGTTTGATCACTGTGCTTGATAGTGTTCCTGTCTTCTATATTCTTATTGATTTCCTGTCCTCTTATTCTGTCATTCACAGAGATGGATATTGAAAATGACAATAAAATAATTTAGAGCTTTTTTTTACATTTCTACCTCTATGCATCTATATTTGCTTAGGGTATTTTAGAGCTCATATAGTCATAAAATGTTTACCACTTCCCTTTTCTTTTAGTGCTGAGAATTGAACCCCAGGCCTCTCACATGCATTTTTTATACACTTTTGAGTAATTGATCTCTACTCTTTTACTCTGGTAATATTACGTCCTGGGAAATATTCTTTGTCATTAACATAGCCATTGCAGCTTTTTTTTTATGCTAATCATAAACTGCATCTGTTTTTTAACATTTTCACCTATTTGCCTTTGTTCTATCTCTTGTTCCTCTTTTTCCTGTGTCTTTTTTCTTTAAAAAGAATTAAGTACATTTTCTGTTTCTATTAATTTTAAATTTTTAATGTGTTATTTTAATATTTTTAATATATATTGTTCCATTGTTATTCACACAGGATATGTTTCACAACTGTCAATGGATGCCTAAAATCAGAAATACTGAATACTTTACATACTTTTTTCTACACATATTTACCTATGATATAAATGAATTTCAAGTAAGACCCAGTAAGACTTTAACAATAATAGCTAGCAATAATATAGACCAATTATAGCAATATATGTTAATTTACTTATAATTTAGGAAAATTCATTTAATTTCTGGATTCTTCCATTTAATATTTTCAGATCATGTTGACCTTGGGTAACATAAATCATGGGAAGAGAATTTATGGATAAGTGAAGACTATTGTACATCATCCATGCATTTTAGGACATTCTTGTGGAAGAAAATATCTTGTCATACTCCAAGAAAGATATTAGCAAATATATATATATATATATATATATATATATATGCTCAATCTTTAATAGTTTTCTCTATAATCTGTAATAGAACTTTTACTCACTGTTTCAAGTATTTTTCCTGTTTAATAATTATTCCAAAACTTACTGTCATAGCATTGTGAACTGACATGTTTCCCTATCCCAAATATGTATGCTAATACACTAATCCTTCCTGAGAATGGTACTGGATTTGGAATAAGAGCTTTTAAAACAGTAATTATGATATGATAAAGTCAGACTTAGGTTGGATCTTAATCCAGTCTCTCTGATGTTCAGATGTAAAGACCCTAAAGGGGTTATGCAGAGAGGCACAACTAAATGAAGAAGTAGCAAGGAAAGGTCATCTGCAAACCAAGGAGATAGTCCTCACAAGAAATCAACCTTGCCAACACCAGGTTTTTGTTTGTTTTGTTGGTGGGGGGATACCAGGAACCAAACTCAGGACCTTGCTCTTGGCAGGCAGATGCTTGTGCTGCTGAGCTACATCCCCAGCCTCTCTTGCCAACACTATGACATTGGACTGCCAGCATCCAGCAAGGTAACAGAGTAAGTTTCTATTTTATAAACTATCCATTTAATGTTATTTTGTTATAGCATTCTCAGAAAAGCAATACACTTAGAGCACAGTACTGGATAATACATCTACAGAAAACTTTCTTAGGTGATATTTTTCTGTATGTTTTCTTTTCTGTGGTCAGTGACTCAGGTGTTGACTGGCAGCTATGTTGAAATGTAAAGTCAGTTACAACTTTGCTTATCCTTTTGCTTCAGTGTTCTTTCTTTATACTTTTCTATCTCCTTGAGTTTTTCTGTCATTTTTAATTACATCTCATGCCAGGTAAGAATGCCTAAGCAATTAGGTATCCCAGAAAGAACACCTAAGCAATTAGGTTTCTTAAATATCAGACACAGAATTGGATTAACAGCACTTTTATTACATTTTATTTGTTAAATAAAGTAATACATTTGCTCAAATGCAAGGGTCAGATAATAGGTTCAACATCTTGATGAGTGGAGTGATATAAGGAAAAAGCAACAGTGTGGTCTTTTATGTTTTATTACATAACTACTTTTTCATATAATTTTTGTGTGAATTTTCAAATTTTATTGCTAATTTCTAGAGCAGACTTAAGGAAAAAAGTTTATGTACTTTTAAGGCCAAAAATTAATTCAGAACTTTAATTATTTAGAACTATTACTACCTAAATAGCAGTGCATGCTACTCATATTCTAATGGTTTAGCTTAGAAGAATTCTAAAATATTTGAACATTTGAAACTCACCTCCTATATGTTCCATAATCTCTACTTAGTAGAATGTGTTTGTCTTCTCTATTTTGACATGAGGCCTGGTTTATATTTTCCTTTTTTTTCAAACCTTATGAATAAAACTGAATTTTAATTTTCAACCATTTTCATGGAGAACATGAGGCCCTAAAAATTACAATCCTTTAAATATATAGTTGCTCCATGTCATATCTCAAAAAATACAAAAAAATGCTTATTCATTTCTGACATTTTTAGTGGAGGATTTTGATGAAAAAGGTACACATCAATGCATTCAGTTGGACAGTTGGAGTAATGTGGGGAAGGAGTTAGTAGTTTAAGGTTGAGTTATTCCAGGAATCAAAAGTCACAGAATAAGCATCACCCTACCATAAGATCACCTGGAAGTTTTCAGAAGAAGACCTGGGAGACCAGGCAGTGTGCCCCTGAGAAGGCAGTGTGAAGCTGTGAGTGTAAAGCCAAATGTGCATTGGAGGTGCCAGAAGTTTGGAGCAGCCTGGAACATGGATCATCTGAGGAAAACTGCAAGGAGGGACCAGAGCCAGGCCAAGAGTGAAGTCATGAGAGCTACAACCATCGGAAGTGCGAAAGTCTCTTGCTTGCTTTGCTACCTTTGGCCTATCATGAACTGTTTCTCCCCCACAACACTTGTCTGCCATGCCATCCTGTCTTGGAGCCAGCAAACTATGGACTGAAACCTCTGCAAACTGTGTGCCAAATAAATGTTTTCTTCCTCTAACTTTGATTGTTGGATATTTTGTCTCAGTAACAAGGAAAGTAACTAAAACACAGCCCTACACTCAGGCAGATATGACATCCACTGATTGACACCACCCAACACAAGCAAAATTTGGTGGATGTGGAAAGAAAACAGGTCCTAGTTGCAACTTATTCCTCTGCTATATCTGATAGATGCCTATAATACAGAGACGAATTCTCAACCACACAGAGGGACTTTAAAATGCATTGATCTTTTTCTTCGTCTATTTTTCCTTTGCTATTCTTTTTTCTTTTTATTTTTCCTGTTTGTTCCTTTCTCCTTTTATATGATTCTATTGACTTTTTTATTCTTTAATTGTATTGCAGTCTTACTTTTCCCTCTTCCCCATTTTTATCTTACTTTCATTTTTCCAAAATTTACTTCTATGATTTTCCTTTCCCCAACCTTTCCATTCTATTAACACTATTAAGCATTATTAATATTAACTTATTTAGTTGAATTTGTTATATTATTATTGGTTAATTTTTTCTCTTATCAGTACTAATATAATTGTTCCATTTAGGAGTTATTTACTAAATGTTAGGATTTAGTTCGTCTTTTTATCTATATCATTATAGCAGATTACTTTCCTATTGTTAAGGGTGTTGCAATTGTAACTTTTATTGACTCTTATGGTATGTTAAAATCCATTTTGTCTTTGACTCTATTGTTTCTACTGATTTCTTTGCTATTTTCAGTGGTGACATTGTTGCTGCAGTTAATGTGCTTTTACTATATGCCAATATCTGGTTTGCCTGTGTGTCATAACATCTCTATGGTTTGTTTGTGCTTCTTTTTGCAATGAAGGTGATCAAGCCTCAAAAGAAGACTGGACACTACTAAGACCCTCTAATAATACACCAAATAGATTGAAGAAAGGTGAAAATACCAAAAAAATAACAAACACAAGGAGACATCCTAGGAAGACAGATTCTAAAAACGTTCTCCACAGTACATGATCATCCACTGTGGCAGAAAACAATAGCTGTATGAGAAAACAAAAAACAAAATACATGCAAAAATTCTTAACCTTCCAAAAACTAATCTTGCAGACACTGTATGGGAGAAAATCACAGGCAAAGAACTAAAAAGAAATGCTCAAAATATTGTAAGAACTTTAAGAAGAAACCCATAAACCAAATTCATGAGATGTTTAGCAAGTTTTAAAAGGATAGGAATTTAATTTTAATCATTAAAATCGATTCTAAACTAAATGATAACAAGCTCCTCTGACAAAGAGGACATACAAATTCTTTTCATCTTTGAGAGAGTTCAACAAACTGTTATCAAATCAGGTAAGAAGAAAATTGCTCAACATCACTCCAAGTTCTGAAAGATTCCAGCCTCTTTCTTATTGGCTTTTGCCAATGCTGATGTGATGGGGTTTGACAGGAGAAACTAAAACTTCAGCCTCTGCTACAAGCAACCAAATGGTGCTGTGCTCCTAAACCTGCCCTTATAGAAAATCAGTTCCCAAAGCCCACACAAGTCCCCCTGTCTCTGGTGGAGGGATTGAAGAAAAATGGTATGTTTTGGGGAGGCAGTAAATTTATTTTCCCATAGCACCGCTGCCTAATAATCTGAAATTGCATAGGGTAGATTTTCAGTACCTTGGACTTTTAGGGCCAACTAGGACAGAAGCAAAGACAGGCAGGGAAGCTGAGAAGGGCTTGCTGTGTAATGCTGAATGCAGAAGGCCTGCTTCAGGGCTCATGCTGAAGAAGAGCAAAGAAAGCTTACACAGTCTTGACTTTGCCTCACACTGTAAAATGCCTAAACTAAGACCTGTAAAGTCTAAAGATATAGAACTTTATAAAGCAAGTTTATGTGAGAGAATCTGAAAGCTGTTGGTTTAGGCAAGAAATTCTTAATCAGTAAAAGCATGAATCACAGAACAAAAATGTTGAGATGACTTCATGAAATAAACAATTTCTGCTCTCTGTAAGATTATGTCAAGAAAATGAAATGAAGCCATAGGCTAGAAGAAAATACTTGTAAAACACATGTTCAGTGAACAATACAAGGCCAAATTATACAAAGAACTCTTATAGTGCTAGCAAAAATAATGAAATATAAAAAACCAAATAGAAAATTGGTAAAAGATTTCAATGGATATTAATTCAAAGATATCTAAAAGTCAAATAAGTACATGAAAAGAGGTTTTACATTTTTTTATCCTTAAGAAAATGCAAATGAAAACTCTGGATATGTCTACATCCTTAATAGAAAAAAACTAAAATAAGAGATCAAAACTATAAATGTAACCAAGCGGAAATTGCAGGCATCATTGATGTGAATATAGTGTTGTAACTATTCTGGAAAGCTGAGTAGCAATGTCTAAAGTTAAAAAAAATAGCTTCTATCATAGTCTCAGTATTCCACTCTCGAATATATACCCAATAGAAGTGAAAACATATCAATACTCAAAGGCCCACACTTATATAAACTTTATTCATAATCTACAATAGTTTCTATTGAGAAGAAAATGAATGAATAAATAAATAAGTTGCAAAGCATATATTTAGTGGGTACTACATAAAAATACCATGTGCTACAGATAAATTTCATTAGTGAAAGAATACAGAGAGGAGTGACAATATAGTGTCTGAGTCCACATATATGCCATTTTGTAAAAGGTAAAGATCAAGGAAAATAAACCAGTAGAGTGGCTGCCATTGCTATCGGACGGGAGACACTACTTGCCTCCAGGGGCACAAGGGACAATTTTGGATTGACATTAATTTCAACATATTGATCTGTGGTACATGTATACTTATATAAGTGAAAAATTCATAGAATTATGCAGTTTTAAATAAATGAACATTCTGAGTTTAACTTACACCTCCATAAAACTGACTAAAAAGACTATTGAGCAAGAAGTTGATATAATCTTGTTTGATATGACTAGGTGAGAAAATCCTGGCATATTTTTCTTTCACTTTATTTTAATAGCCTATTAAAAATTCTTATTCTGACACTTCAAAAAATGTGTTGAAAGAAAAAATACTAAAAATTCTATGTAGAAAATTTATGAGATGAAGATATAGCAGGGCTTAGAAGAAAAGGCCTAGCTTTAAAATACACAACTAAGGGAAGGGCTAAGGAGTTAAGACAATTCAAACAAGGTAGAAAAATGATCTCAAGGCAATGGAAGCAAGTACATAATATTCACATGAACATCAATCTAAAATATACCCATGAGAAAAAAGATAAGCCAATTTAAAACTTGGTTTTGGAGCAGAAAACTCAAACTGGGACCCTCTAATGAGACTGATCAGAAAAGAAAAGGGTTGAGGGAAAGAACACAATTGTACAAGTTAAATCAAGGCATTTGTGAATATATTGAAAATATAATGCCAACAAAATTTTACTTTTTAACATTGATTTATTATCTGCTGTAGTAAATCGTATCGCTCTAAATTGTTTTGATAACTTTATATAACCATTCTAGTATCAAGATAATAAAAAAAATAGGAAAATTTCTCAGCTTAAAGATTTCCTAAGGCTCAATTCAAAATCATTTCTTTCTTTTATACTCATCTTCAGTAACAACTGGTCTGTTTTCTGTCATTTTTGCAATTTTACAATTTCCTAGAAATAGAATCATACAGAAGAATTCATTCATGTTTGATTTTGATTAATGCAAAATTTTAAAAATTAATATAGCTTTGTACATGTTAATATTTAACACATTCTTATTGCTGAGTGATGTTCTATGTATGGATAGATTAAAATTATTTCTTTACAAAATGGGTTGGCAGGCTGGGACTTTAGCTCAGGGGCACAAGTGCCTGCCTGGAAAGTGCAAGGTCCCGAGTATGACGCCCGATACCAAAAGAAAAAAAAATTACGATGACAAATGATCATGACCATTTTTGGGCCAGGGATATAGGTCAGCGGCACAGCGTCTGCCTGAGAAGCGTGAGGTTGTGAGTTCGATCTCTGATAACCAAAAAATTAAAATTAAAATAAAAAAAATAAAGTGTTGCCAGGAGTACAGCTGGAAACATTGTATGTGTGTGCTTTGTATTGTTTTTTCTTGTGTCTGTCCCCAGCATTAAATTTTTTCTGGAACATAGTGGATTTACTTTAGATTTGTTAAATGAATGTGTATGTCCCTAACATGGTGTAGTACGGAGGAAAGAAGAAAATACTCTTTAAAAGGTCAAAAAGAGCTTGCTGACTCTCTCAATGACACTGTATTTCTTCTGTTGAGTTGCTTGAAACCTCAGTTTAACCTCACTTGTTAAATGAGAAAAATAATGACTCCCTGCCTTGAAGGAATGTTGTGAGGATTTATAACATAATCCTGCATGTGAAAGTTGTTCTGCCCATTTAGCAAAAGTAGTGAAATTTAAGTAGAACAATTATTTTCATATTTTATATCAGTTTGCATCTGTTTCTGATGTTAACTGATTATACTTTTTTAACAAAAATTAAAGAAACAAGCCTCGTGTTTTTCTAATGCTACAGAATAATTCCAATGATTCAAAGAAGTACATCCTGAAGCTAAGTCAATAACTACATAGTAATATTGTTTTTGCAATTGAAATAATACTTCAAGCCTCTAAAATATTTTGGCAATTCATAAACCCTGGCTTCTTACTGTGACCTGGAGGCCTTGCTGCATGTGGAATAAACTGACTGCTGCAGGCCACAGTACTTGTCTATTACTGGGTAAACAAAATGATCCTTGAAAAGCACATTAGTTAGATATATGGCACAACTGCATTTAATTGAATTTGCATACTTATCTGCCAGAAAGTTGAAATGCCAAAAAAGTTATACATTAATTTATGTTTATCTTAGCTACAATGATATACTGGAATTTCATTTTCGCTCCCAATAATCTTCTTTTTGCTGCCTAAAGAATGGCAAATTGGAAGGAAATGGAAAGAGAAAAATGCCAGCTAAAAGTAATTTGGATTGCCGTATGTTTGGAGAACATTAGTTTGAGCATATGAAAATTGCAATGGGTGAAATTTAACCCAATGTAAATACAACTTTGCATAAGTAGAAGTGGAGATAGATATCGCAAAGCAGTAGCAGTTTAAAAATATACTCCTTGGATTCAAAAAAACTGAAACAATGAGAATTTCAACAGACTGCAAATTTCAGAATGAAGTAAATGAGCATGGTTGTCTTACTGACTAAATTGGATTTAAATAAATAATTATGCTTTTAAGCATGCAGTATGAATTCACTTATACTAGAGTAATTCAGCTTCTTAATTTCTTACCTCAGCATTTCTTAAGTACTATCTACAAATTAGAGTTACCTAGGCAGTACCAAAAAATAATCAAACATAAAAAGAACTACAAGTCTGCAGACACCAACTGGCATATTAGGTTAATTTGGTTCAGAAAAGGACACATGTATTAGTAATTTTTAAAACTTCCCTGATTGAAATGATTGATGACAGAATCCCAGTGTTCGCTGTAGACTGGATTTTTAGAGAAGCATGGTTTGGCATTCCAAAATGGTTCCTATCTCATGATTAAGTCCAACATAACTCATAATGGCACTAAAAGTTATGTAGTACAGTATAATGGTGATTCAGCCTATAAAGAAATTGGAACTCAGAGCCAGCAGTGAACCTGAAAACAACCATTAAGAAACAAAACAGAATTAACATTCAAGTTTTTACCTAAAAATCTGTACATTTAGCTCCTTGGTGCTTCTTAGCCTCTTAAATTTAAATCATACTTTTTACTTGTAATTGGCTAAGCTAATAAAAACAAAGCTATATTAGGAATTCCTTTGAGGTATGTAATGTCTTATATTAAGAAAAAAAAAAAACTATTTCAAAACCAAAAGATGAAGAACAAGAGCAAAGTAGGAATGATCAGTAGTTTCTTAGAATGTTCCTTTTAATATTATATATGAGACATAACAGAATCAAATAATGATCAAAAGGAAAATAATTATCGTGCAAAATTTACAGAGTGTACTACATTTTTTATGCTATCATAAATCATTACATTGCTTTTTATGCTTATAAGGAATCCCCTTGAAGAAAAAGAGACTGAAGTGGGTTAAACAATGAGAAGGAAAAAATTGGTTTCATCATAAAGGTCACCCCCAAAAAAGAAAAATTTAATTTTTATACCACCTGAATATCGGTGATATCTTCCCGTATTTAGATCTATATCCTACTTAATGACCCTGACAATAACTGCTTCCCTAAGGGAGCAAGGTTTAAATAGGGAAATGTCAATGTCCCCATTCAGAGAACACTTAATTTTCTATGGAATTCGATGGCATTTTAAGTGTTTGGCATTAGTAGAACTTTCTGTGCATAGTGTTAAAATAAAAAAGCCAAATGAATAATACAGCCAGAAGAGTGAATGACTATAAAATAAAGCTAGGACTGCATAAACTAGTGAAATGAATGCTTGACAAATATATAGAGTTTATTTTTTGAAATATGCAAATGAAAGCTATTAAAAATGTCAAAAAATTCACATGGCATCTCCTCATAGTCTGTGAAGTCTGCCTGGCTACTTAGCCTGCATTCTTATAACTCTGCGTCTCTACTACTGAGGCAGTCCGCCGAGAATCAAACAAAAATATCTTGGGAGAAAAAATTGGGCTTTTCCTCTAATTCTCTAGATACACATCTATCTACCTGCTGAAATTGCAGGAAGAGGATGGGATTTCAATTCAATTCTTTTACTTTATTGCTGTAATGCATAATATCTAAACCATTTTTATGAGCAGTCGCTAATACTTGAGGAAAAGGAACAAACAAGTCTTAAGAGTAGTAATACTAATTACTTACTATTGAACAATTGGGAACAAAAACAGAAGAGGCGGCGTAATCATTTGTCCTAAGTTTAGAATATACTACTGTCTTCAAATAGAGCTGTTTATGGGATAATATTTGAGTCTGGGGCTAAACTAGTGCTTTAAACAGAAGTATTATGTCCCAGATACCACTGCTAAATAGTATAAGAGAAAGAAGAGGGAAATATTATAAGACAGAAAATGACCATCCAAAAAAAAATGCAAGAAATTTCCACTTTCCTAGAGAAAAAGCACGTTTTCTTTGAGAAATCCTTTTGAATAACAAACATAAAATTCTGAGACCAGTGAATTTACAGAAGTCATTAGTTCTCAGAGAGGAATGATAATGCTTTACCCTTCTTCTCCAAGATATTTTTCCATTATTTAAAGGTTTTATCATAAGCACAACTGAAGAGGTGATAATATTATCTAGAGTTCAGAGATCAGAGGTTTCTTAGTATCACATGATTCACAGGACAGTCCCCCACAATGGTTATCCAAAATTCCATTATAACCAAGACCAAGGAATCTATTATAAAGTGAGTATAAAACAGGCTATAATAAACTTCTGCAAAGTTGTTTTAATTTGTATGTCTTGAATGACCAATGTTGTTGAACATATTTACATATATTTATTTGTTGCTTGTAGTTCTTCATCTGAGAAGTGTGCATTCATCTTAGATGTTACTTTTGGATTAAGCCTTTAAATTTGGGAGGTCTGATTTTTTTTGAGTTCTTTATATGTTCTTGACAGTGATCCTTTGTCTGAGGAACATGCAGAAAAGAATGACTACTATCAATGAATCAACAACAAATGCTAGTTGGCTGTGGGAAAAAAAATGAACCCTTTCCCACTGTTGGTGGGCATGTAGACTGGTACAACCAACTGTGGAAATCAGTGTGGAGATTTCTCAAAAAACTAGATTAGAGGGCTGGGGATTTAGCTCAGCAATTTAAGCACCTGCCTGGCAAGTGCAAGATTATGAGTTCGATCCCTGGTACCAAACAAACAAACAAAACCTAGGATTGGAGGTCCCATTTAACCCAGCTATTGCCCTTCCAGGTATCTTCCCAGAAGAATTAAAAACATCACAGCAATATATGTGCAACCATGTTTATAGCATCACAATTTGCATTAGCTAGATCTTGGAAACAACCCAAATGCCCATCAACCAAGAAATGGACAAAAAAAGATGTGGTCTTTTCATACAATGGAGTACTAATCAGTCATAAAGAAGGACAAAGTAGTGACTTTTATAGGCAAATGAATGCAACTTTTACAAGTGAAATAAACCAGATTCACATGTAAACATCGTAATGTCTCCCTAGTGTGAGAAGGTGAAAGAGTACATAAGATCCAAAATGTACAATAGATATTATAAATTGGGGAGAAACTATTCAAAAACAAACAGAAACTGGGATGGGGAAAAAAAAGAAAGAAGGGAAAAGCAAAATAATGTATATATATATATATATATATATATATATATATACACACTTATATATGCAAGATAGTTAAGCTAATTATACTACTAATTTCTTGTAGTTCATTGAAAAGATAGGTTTGTGCTAATATTGTTTTGACAATAAAAAACTTATATCTTGTACTCTGAGTAATTAATTTAAAGATAACAGTATGCAATGTATTAACCACTGTTACTCTCCTGTTATTTTGTTTTGAAGTTTTGAGGGTTTTTTTGTCTTTAAAGTAAAATTGTATTAAAAAATAATTTCTTCCACAGAGTAACCACATTCAAAGTAGTTATTGCTGAAAGGTTAACACAGAAGAGTATCATACTGAAATGCATTTTCTATCACCTGAAACTTTTTTTATTGTAGGAGCGACCTAGATAAATATGTCACATATATTAATCAAAAAATTTAAATATACAACTGTTAGAGAAAGGTAAAGCAATTCCACCGAACTTAATTTTCTTATTCTTTTGTAAAAAGTTTTACAATTCCAATTTCAGAGAATAGATTTTTAGTTTCTATTAGAAACCTACCTGTTCTCACTTGACATGAGGGCTATGAAGGCTCTGAATATTTTTATGATGATACTATTTATAGTATGTAATTAAAATGTAAGTGATTATTAATTTGATAAAGGACTATTACATGAGAAAAATGTCTCACAATATTGTCTAATATCTTTTTATAACTAACTCAGAGAAACAGAAATTTGCATATATTTTACATTTTTAATGTTAATTTCCTCACTGGGCCTCTTGGTTTTACTTTCTCAATTCTGTTGAAAGGAAAGTAAATTTGGTTGTATGTCTTAATAAAGTACAATTAATGAAACTGTGGCCGCATCTGCATAACTGCTACTATTTGTGGTCAGCATGTACTTCTCTCAAAACTACTGTGTTAGAGGCTTTTGTTTTGGTGTTTGTTTTCTTGGGATTATTTCCATTGTTACTCTAAGTATTACAACAGAAATTTTGAAGAAAAAACTGTAGAAACTACTTTCAACAAATTGGTAAAAATAATATTGTTGTTTTCAATTGGATAATTAAGTTAATTTTCTGGATCATTTAATCCCAAATTACAATCTGAATAAAACGTTCAATTAACAAACATTTATTCGGCACCTGTTTTATACAAATAATGTTTAACATGTTGTGGGAGATAAGAAGATAGTGAAGACACTGTCTTTCTTGTCCCAATTTTAGAGACAGAATGACTGTTTTGTAATCCAACTTTATGTTTAAATTCAAACTACTTAACTTTTCCACTATTCAGTTTTAAAATCTGTAGTATGGAAATCGTTACAATAGCCATGGTTTTATTCAGTAAACTATGAAACAGCTTTACCTAAGAATAATTTTACTCAGTACTCTGAAAAAAGAAATCGAAGAGGATCTCAGAAAATGGAAAGACATTCCATGCTCATGGATAGGAAGAACAAACATTGTGAAAATGGCCATTCTCCCAAAATTATTATACAGATTTAATGCAATTCCCATCCAAATACCATTAGCATACCTCACAGATCTAGAGAAATCATTCTTAAAATTCATCTGGAACCAG